>BRXX01000417.1:23327-46599 GCA_030267905.1 Triparma verrucosa
CCCCCCCCCCCCCCCCCCCCTTCGATGAGGATGCCCCCCCACCTTCTCCGGGTACACACCGTCCTCGCCCTTCTTCTCTTCATGGTCTTTTCCCCTACCTGCTCAGGCATTCCGAACAGTGAGCTTGATGCCCTGCTTGACCTCGCTGACACAACGTCGGTAGGGTGGGACACAACTGATACTGCAGGCGCTTGCAATTGATCCGGCGTCTCCTGCAGGGACAACAAGGTTGTGAATCTATGGTTGCAGGATAGAGGCTTGACAGGCCACCTTCCCGAGTCCCTCGGAAATCTAATAGGCCTTGAGAGATTTATCGCATGGGATAACGCTTTAAGCGGCCAGATACCCGAGTCCATTGGAAATCTAGTCGACCTACAGATATTCAGTGTCGCCGACAACAAGCTGGATGGTCAGATACCCGAGTCCATTGGAAATCTAATCCACCTCGAGGAATTTACCATGTGGGGTAATGATTTAAGTGGTCAGATCCCCGAGTCCATTGGAAATCTAACACACCTAGAGATATTCGGCGCATGGGGAAATGCTTTAAGTGGTCAATTACCCGCTTCGATGGGCAACCTCCAATCCTTAACAGACCTAAACTTAAGTAGAAACCAGTTCTCGGGTCCAGATTCCATGCTTAGCAGCTTAACATCACTAGAAGATCTTAGCTTGTCCTACAATGAATTCTTCGATTCTCTCGATTTTATCAGTGACTTCACATCAATAAGAATCATTCGATTACTCAACAACCATTTTTACGGGCTGATTCCGCCTGCTATCACAGACCTGTGTGCAAGGGAAACAACAACATGCGAGTTCTCTGGCAATAATCGCATTTGCGGTGACAGGAAGAGAGGTGAGAATACACTCATCCTTCTTCTCCAATCAGCAGCTTCCTCTCCTGACACTTCTTCACTCCCCCCTCTTTACTCAATCCTCACAGCACTCGGCTACACCTGCTCTCCATGTCCCTCGAAGGCGAACTGCGCTGCCAACGGCGAGTGCCACAATGGCTTCGATGCCTCAGACTTTTTTTGCTCGACGTGCCCAAGCAATCACTTTGACGCCGGAGGCAGTTGCGTAGAATGCGTCGGAGGCGCCTTTGGCGTAGTTGCCCCTGTTCTGCTCTTTGGCACAGTCGTACTCATAATCGTCACGACGGTCTGGTTCCTAAAGCGACTAAATATCATCAAGGAGCACCACGTCAACAAAGTATTCAACCTCAACATGGACACGCAGACGAAGGCGAAGCAGGGCACGACGGTCGTCCAGGTCCTCAGCGAGGTCTCAAAGTTCAACAACCTCCCGTACCCCCAATGGCTCCTCAGTTTCTCCCTCTTCGCCACCTGGTTCACAATGCCCTTTCAACCTCAACCGGCGTGTGTGACAGCCTTCGATCTCGCAGGCTACCAGAACGGTGGTATCATTTTCGTTGGAGTCGAGTTTATCATCCAGTTCCTCATGAGGCTCCACTCGATTCCCTTGCTCCACAACTGCATCAGCGCCAAAACGAAGGAGAGGTGCCAGGTGCTGGCTTCAATTCTAGCTACCATCGCCATCGTCCCACTCTTGCGAGTGACCCTTGACGCACCTACCTTAGTTAGCAAAATTTATGATGAAGTAGCCGCCCACCCAGGTAACGTAGAGGTAATCACAGGAGCTATAATCGACGGTATCATAAATATTGCCACGGCCATCTTTATTGTCGCTTACATGTACTTCAGAGTCGAAACCATGGCTTGGAAGTACAGCGTCGAACGACTCAAATACATGGAGAATCCGGAGCAGTATGCCAGCGACGAGGATTCTCAGCTCAAGAAAGGCCTCCCATTCCTTGCCTCATTCTGCGCCAATTACACGCCCCGCTCACTATTCCACGAGAGCAAGGTGAGGACGAGATAGGTTGGAACATTACTCCAGGATCGTTTAAGCATGACATTTCGCAGGCGACAAGAAGGAAAATCTTCTGCTACTTGATTCCTGCTCTTACAACCTTCATCGAAGTTGGAGCGCTATTTATTCAAGGTCTTATAGGAAAAAATTTCGATGAGTTGGTACTGGTCGCCCCACTTCTCCCGACAAGAATTCACACCACCACAATCCCACTCACTGTGAGCTGTCTACAAACCATTCTGTTCCAGGCAACGCATTTTCTCTATCTCCGGCACGTGGCGAAACGACCGTATCTGAGCTTTCGCGCTAGCAGCGTTTACGGCGACCCCATGAACGACACCGAGGTGCTCATCACACGAGTGCTGTGCGCTACCCCCACCTGGTTCACAGCAGTTCAGGCTCTGAGTACTATAAGTAACGACAACGAAGCTGTTAATGTCGTGGGTCATGTCTTCGCAATCTTCGTCCTACTGGGCATCCTCTGGTCGATGAAGAGGTTGATATTCGGCCTCACAGATTCCTTCAAGTCGTTCCGAGATTCAATCGGCCAAGATCGAAATTCCGATCGAACGAGGGCCAACTCAGCCGCCAGCGAGGAAGGCGTGAGCGACAAGATCGAGGCGATAATGAACACGAAGAACGCGATCGAAAGGTGGGAGTTTGAGAGGACGATGGATTGAGAGTTGATGTCGGACGAGGAGAAGGCCCGTTGGAAGGTCGAAACTGAGCACAACCACCCCAGCATCTTGAAGATGTTCGGTCTCGTGATCGCATGCGTTGACGGAGCCGTATTCATCCTATTAGGATTATTTTTCCTCGTCATCAACTCAGCTTCAACAAGTTGGGCGCAATGGCTCTGGTTCACCGCGGCCATGCTCGGCTGGATATCAGTCGACGCATACGCCGTTCAATGCCTGAGCGGCGAAGACGGCGACATAATCCACTCCTACCTTCGCGGATTCTTCAGATCGACTTCCAGGCAAGCTTCCAATGAAGACGAAGACGAAGAAATCGAGAACGGTGACGAGGAGAATCCGGTAGTAGAAGAAGAAGTGGTGTCCTCTCCAGTTCACTTAAACGAAAACACCCCCACCCCCACCCCCACCCCAGCCGATCAAGTAATTGAGCTGACGGAAGTGAAGACAACGAGGCGGCGCCCGTCTATGATCTGAAATCCCTCGAGCAAGCCCTTAGTACCAGTCTCCACCCTAACCAAGAAATTCGAAGCCCCTAAAACCACCACTCTTTGAAAAATTTAGAAAACTAAAAGGCAATTTTTTTCTCCCCCAATTCCATCCAAAGCCAGGCAAAAGGTCTCTCACCAAAAGGCAATACAAAAGCCACAAATTCGCCCACACTTTTCTTACATTCGCAATGGATGAGTCGTCCTCCTCCGCCGCCCCCTCGCTCCCCAACCTGGGCAACATCCGTCTCGGCACCGTCGCCCCTTCCCTCCAGATGAAGACAGAGTCGGAGCCCGATTACCTCGACTTTGATATAAAAGGTCGAGGAATGTGGGAGAAAACCGTGGCTAGCACGGGATGGGGATATTTAATGTGAGTCAAATTATATTGCTACCGTAATGCTAACGATTGTATGTGATGGAGGAGACGTTCGTCGCTTTAAAACCATTTAAATATCACTTTTTCTGTCAGATGGGGAACGTGTGGGTCGTCCTGCTGCACTTCTCTGTCCCTGTTAGGGCCTGTTAGGGCCCCTATGCGTACGCTATTCGTACACTACGACTGAACCGTAAACACTATAACGTACATAATGTTGTAATTACACGATTCTTATACGATTCTAACCCTCATACTCACCTCCGTGTACTCTCTGTGTACTCTCTGTGTACTCTCTGTGTACTCTCTGTGTTCATGTGCACAGAGGGACTCTAGGCGGCGGCCTGTACGGTGTAAAAACAGGCCTCTCCTCCGTCCCCAACTCCCGCTTCAAAGTAAAAGTGAACGCCCTCCTAAACCACGGCGGCCGCGGCGCCTCCCGCGCCGGCAACGCCATAGGCTGCGTCGCGATGCTCTACTCTCTCACTGAAGGCCTCCTCGATAAATCTGATATCGAGGATTATTCTCCAGTTAACTCACCGGCTTTGAACCCAGCTTTAGCTTCTTTCCTCGCTGGTTTAGCTTACAAGTCAACCGCTGGTCCTAGAGTAGCAGCACTCGCTGGATGTATAGGTGCTGGAACAGTCGCGGGGACTTACGGTATAACGACGCTCACTGGTATGAAGTTCGCGAATACTAACTTCATGTTCTTCTAAACAAATAAATATAAACTACCCACCCAACGTTTGGACAACAATTTATTCGGCAATAAAAACACCAAAAGCAATATATTTATTTCTTCTTCAGCTTCCGAATTTACTATTAAGCCTAATAGCGTCCGCCTTAAGCATAGCAATTTCGCTCAAAAAGTCCCCCCCCGGCAGCTGTTTCTTCTGCTGTTCCCTCTCAATCTCCTCCGTCTCCCACGGTGGTAGATCCCTATTCGTACCTTCCCCTCCACTGAGTACACCCAACGGTACAGTGTGTGAAGGTTCGAATCCAGGTAAGACGCTTGCCTTATCGGGGGTGCTGGAGAAGCTTGAGTCTAAGTCACCTGTTAAGGCTATGTTGTCTGAGTTCATTGTTAGGTCTGAATTTTTTGTTGAGTCTTCGAGGAAGTCGTCGGCGTAGGGGGAGGAGGGGGTGGAGGTGGAGGGGGGGAGGAACTTTTCGGAGGCGTGGGAGGAGCCCTCGTCGTCGTCGAAGTCGTCGACGTACTCTCCTCCCGCGAGGGAGGTGTTGGTTGGTTCTTCATCGACCTTCTCTGAGGCTTTTTCCTCGACCTTCACTTCGACCTTCGTTCGAACCTCCTCCGTCGCCTTGGGTTCAACCTTTTCTATCTTGACCGCCTTGATGACCTTCTTCTCAGCCACCACAATCTTCTCCTTCTCCTTCTCCTTCTCCTTCTTCTCAGCAGGAAGAGGCTTGAGGGCCAACGAGAAGCTCCTCAGGTCGTCGAGCTCCCGCATCATCTCCATGCTTTGGTTGTTTCTAAAGTCGATTTCCTCCTCCTCTTCAGGCTCGTAAATTCCGTGGCCACTACTCAACAGGTCCCCACCGCCTCCACCGCCCCCACCTCCGCCCCAACCTCCGCCCCAACCTCCGCCCCCACCTCCGCCCCCACCTCCGCCCCCACCTCCGCCTCCGCCTCCACCAAGCTGGTCAAGGGTGAATGGGCTGTCCAAGAAGCTGTACCTGTTTTCTTCGCCATCTTCTACGTTTCCTATTCTGTCGAATCCGTCGATGTAATCGTTTGTGTCCAACCCTGCGAATCCCCCTCCCCCCCCTCCCCCCTCCAGCGTCATCGGGGTCGGTTTCAATATGTCAAAGGGGTCTACATCTGCATCCCCGATTGCGTCCTTCGTTCCACGCACGATGGTCTCTCCCGTCGGCAGAGCGACGCTCACGGTCATGGTGTTGTTCAATTTGTGATTGTTCGTGTCTCTTCCGTCGCCGTTCGCTCCGTCCCTCTGTTGTTGTAGGGTTTGCGCCTCTCTCGCCCCAATCTCAGCCTGAACCCTCTGCGCGACGAAGCCGGCCTTCCTCACGTCGCTCAAGGCAAGTTGTCTCGGGATCGACGGAGGCCGGAATATGAATTTCTTTCCGTCGAAGCCGATGTCCCCGCTCGTTATGACCAGGGCGTGGTTTGAAGCCTGCGGCGGATTAGGTACCGGAGCGGGATTAAGGTTGGGCGCCCCCCCCCCCACTCCCCCCCCCCCCTCAGCTCCTGTCACAGTAGCAGCCTGACGTTTCTTCGTCCGCTTTTTCTTTTTCGAGCTCACCAGACCAGCAGCAGCCCCCCCTCGGGTCCAAGTACTGGCCTTCTTCTTGGCGACGGCGGCGGCGTATCGCCTCTCCATCTCCACTATTTCAGCCTCCTTCCGCTGCAAGAGCCTCTTGCGAGCCTCGCCGGCCCGCTCCTCTTGAGGTGTCAAATGGTCCAGCCCCTTTCGATTTCCGACGCCCAGGTAGTGACCGATTGACTTTTTCCACTGCTTCCTCCCCCCGCCTCCGGTGGGAGCCTTCCTCCCGCTCATTCCGAGCCCTCCACCCTTCTCCGTCAGTTCAAAAATCTGCTCCCTCCTCGTGTCTAACATGTTGTAAATTACGTTGCAAGCCTTACACACGGGAACTTGGTCGTAGGCCCTGGCCGGGGGAATGTGGCGAAGGGCCTCATTGTACTTGGTCTTCCTGCTTGCCGTTTCAAAGTCATAGAGTTCCCATTTCCTGTCTACTCCCATAGAGACTCTCATGGACTTGCTGAACATTTCGAGGGCGTCCACCTGGCACTGCTCCAAGATTTTACGGAGCCTGAGTATCGAGTAATGGCGACATTTATTTTTGGTAGAGTTAGAAAGAGCCCGTGACCTCCCCATCCCCCCCAACCCTTTCCTCCCTCCTCCAGGTCCACGCCTCACCTCTCATCTATTACGTCGGACAGAATTGCCTCTTCGTCCCAGGCCTCATCCAGTGTAATACCCATTTCGGTCATGCGGGCAGCAAACCTCTCCATCAAGCCTTGGCCGTCGTCGAAGCGTTCCTCCACCTTGGCCAGGGCGAGCGTCCTGTAGCCTACGCACGGGGTGTGAATATCGGCTCCGCAGAAAACCTCCCCTTCCTTCTTTCCAAACATGTGGCAGTACTTTCCCCGGCACACGTGGGCGCCAGTGCCCGCACCCGACTTGGTGTAGTGATGAGTGGCCGGGTTGAGGTCGACCGGGGGCGGTGCGAAGTCAAAGGTCGCGGAAGTCATTCCCTTGCTGTTGCTCATTATGGTTTCCGGCGATCCCGCCCTCGAGTTCGAGGGAGTCTTCCCGGTCCCGTACGTAGTGGGTTCTCTGAAGAAGCCCTTATTCGACTTAACGCTCCCGCCGTAGGTAGGAGACTTGGGCAATACGTTTTGCTTCTTCCTCCTCGTGAGGGGGGCAGAAGAGGGCCGAGCTGCAGCGAGATTTCATCGAGTTAAAAAAGCGCACGTAGTAGCAACGCAAGAGTGCGTACGACTCACCTGGCCGCGGCTTGGGCTTACTGTGGTTCGCAACAAGTGAAGTGTATTCGCCGCGGTGTATCGTGGTGGAGTTGAGACTATTTGCCGTCCCGTTCATGTAACTTGACGAACTTCTGAACCTCGGCGGACTGCCACCCCCAGAGTCAGAATCTCCTAGCCCTCCGGTTACTATATTTTTTGGGGCAGTTTGGGCACGCCGCCGGTTCGCGCTTGTCGGCCTGACCTTTTTCTTTGTAGTTGTCTTCGTCACCCTTGTTGCTGAACACTCCGTGGCTAAGCTAACTTTCGGAGGCTTCTTTTCTTTCCTCATCGGCAGCGAGTCGTTCTTTGAGGGAAACAGATCGACCTCCGGGCCGGAGTTCCGACTTACCCCCTTCGCCTTCCTCTGGGCTCCTCCTCCGACCTGCATGGGGTTGTTCTCCTTCTCCTTCTCCTTTTCCTTCTCACTTAGCATCCCGCCCACAGTCATCTCAATCACCCCCAGCAGCACAGGCTGCGCCGTAGAGGGGTCGAACATGAATTCAAGGGTGACCGAGGCCACAGACTGGTTCGTAGTCTTCTCGGAGTACGACACTATGCTCCTCGTGGCCTGGATCATGGTGCTGTGCCGCCAAGGCTGAACGGTGTTGTAGTTTCCAGAATCGACGGACAGGTCATCGCCCTCTAACCTTCCGTTCCCGTCCTCCTGCGAGAGGTTGACAACGAACATAAATGAGCGAAAACGAATGACATAAAACTTATAACTGCCCGATTGTACGCCAACCTCCTCACCTCCTCCTTCCCCTTCTCTGGCCACGTCTTGACTCCAACACTAGTATACTTGGTCTTTCCCTTGGAATCGCACGTGTAGTTACAATGGAAGACTCCCGTTCTCGGCGTCGCGAGCTCGTGGGCGTACATTTGAACTGCCACCAGGCGGTGCATTGCGTCCGAGTCGAGGTCGGTCTGGAGGGACTCGAAGGCCTTGGTGGTGCTCACGATGCGAGTGGAGAGACCGGGAACGTCAGAGGCGTGGGAGACAAAGCGGAGGATAGCGACGTTCTTAGAGGGGTAGAGCTTGGAGTTGCGGCGGAAGGCCTGCCGTATTGCTGTGGAATAAAGTAACGAGGAGAGAGAGGAGAGGAGGGCGGTTGTAGTCAGGTCAGAACCTGACGAATAAAAGGCCCCACGAACGAGGGAGACTCTCACCTTTCCAATTACAGTTCGAATCCTTCTTCTTTAAAACCAGACCTTCCTTCGACGAGAATAGCCACTCGGCAGGATCTCCATGCTCAATGATAATTGTGTCTAGCACATTGGCAGCGAGCCTGGTATGAACATTTGCAGGGATCGTATGTGCCTTCAACGGATCCACGTTCTGAGAGGCAGCCGGTGAACCCTTTCGGTGCAGGGAGGTGAACAGCAAACGGAATGCGCGTTGCGTGTCCATTTCACTGATTGAGGTGTACTCCGAAAACACTTTAAAATTGCTAGGACTTCGACATTTGAGCTTTGAGCCAGGCTTTATCCAACATAAACACACTCAAAATAAGTCTTCCAGGGGCCAAAGCCGTTCAAATTGAGAGGCTTCCCTTCACTCGAAGCACGCACACCATTATCCCCACGGCCCACAGCCTTTTCCTCCTCTTCCGGCGTCCATACATCTTCAAACTCTCTACGCCTCGACGGTACCCTCCCCCCTCTTCTCCTGCCTTTCAGGCTCTCAACCCCATACCTGCCGCCCCTCGCCGCAGTATAGTCTTCCAATACTGTTAATAATCCCTAAAACCGCGCCAAAATATCTATATAGAGTAATATAATGTCTCCCCCCGCTCCCCTCCTCCTCCCCCTCTCCCTCCTTGTCTTATCCCTCGTCCTGCTCTTCCCCTTTGCTGCCTCCTACCGCGTTGCCCCAGACACCGAGGCCGCCAACCCCTTCGTCCCCTACGAGTCCGGCTTCGTCGGTGTCCAGAACGAGCCCTCCAATTTCCTCCGCGAGAGAACGAACGAGGGGGCTCCGGGGACGCAGACTTACCCCAGGCAGTTTGGAGGCCAGGACGGGGACAGCAGGGGGAAGCAAATATGCCCGGGAATGGTGGGGCCTCTGACGGACGGCAAGTACTACTGCCTCGCCAAGGAGTACGGGTACTGCGACAGGAGGAGCGGGTCCTGTTTCTGCAACCTCGGATACGAGGGAATTGACTGCGGGAGCTGCTCTCCCAGTCACGTCAGGGAGGGAGGGCTTTGCTACCCTAAGAAATTGTGCCCGAACGACTGCTCAGGCTCGGGGGTGTGCGACTACCTCACCGGCACGTGTACCTGCAGGGAGCACAGAATCGGGAACGACTGCAGCATGAAGCAGTGCACGCACTGGGACGAGAAATGCAACGAGTGCGACGACGGCGGCTGCCTCAAGTGCACCGAGGGCTACGCTGTCAATAGAGGCCTCCCGGCGCTCTTCCAGTGCCGCTCTTGCACCATACACGACCCGAGGTGCTCCGTGTGCACCGTGACAGAGTGCCTCGCGTGTGCGGATCCTCTCTTGACGTCCATCAGGCGCTCTGGCGCCAGGCCCAAGGACATTGCCCTCCCGCAGGACGAGCTCGACAGGGAGCTCTCTATTCTCGTGCCCTTCGGCTCCTTGCAGTCGAACGCTTTCGATGAGGCCGAGCCCTTCTACCTCCAGAAGTCTGGCCCTGACCTCGATTCGGTGGCGGAGGCTTGCGACCAGGGCTTCGACACCAACAGGGACTGGAATTGCTCTTCCACCGTGATCTCTCACAAGGTGTGCGGCCATAACGGCACCTTCAGTTTCTCCAGCCCAGAGTATGCGTTGAATGAGGGCGGCGGAAGTGTACGGATCACCGTCCAACGCAGCGGCGGCGGTGCCAACGCCGCGTCAGTGGACTACAATCTCGAGCACATCACAACCAACGACACGCACGTCACGGCGACGCACATATACACCACGTCCCAGACGCTCGACTTTGCAGCCGGGCAGATTTCAAAGTCCTTTCTCGTCACCATCCACGACGATAGGGTCTTGACTGGAGACAGAAAGTTTCTCCTCTCGCTGACGAACCCCACCAACGGCGCCCTCCTCGGCCCTAGTCGTCGGACTACCGTCACAATTCTGGACGATGACGGCCAACGCACGGTGCCTAGCCTTACCAGCACGTTGCAAAATTCCACCCCCCTGCAGTACACGAAGTGGTCCGCGGATTGGAATGTGGCCGGCGCTCCTGAACTCACCGGTTCGATGGAGAGCAACCCTCTTTGGCATACAAGGGCGTTTGCCGGAGATGCCAATACCTTCACAGTACAGGCAACAAAAGGGTCTGGGGTAGGGCAGAACACAGGTGGCGACACTGTATTGCTCGAGGTGACCGAGAAAAAGTACAGAGCCGGCTACTCCACCTCGCTTACCCCCGGCGACAAGCTGACGTACGATTACAACAGGTGAGGAGGAGTAATGTGAGGGCAACAAGAGAAATTGGATATTCTTCGCTAACTCCGCTTCCATTCATTATCGCCTCAATTACGCACAGCCTCTCTCGCTCCTCCATGGTCCATGGCCACCGGATGAGCACCATCAAGAATGTGCAGGAAGTGGCCGCCGATAACGGAGACGGCACCTATGACGCTTCCATCACAGTGGAAAGGGCCGGCAATTACGAGCTACACGCCAAGCTCGTCATCCCCGGAGGCTTCCTAGGCCACTACTACGACGACCCCTACATGACCCCCGAACGCTTGACTAAGCGAAGGGTTGACGCCCAGCTCAACTTTGACTGGGAGACTGGAACTGTGACCACGTTTGGGAAGGACTTTGCCTCGGTCTGGTGGGGAGGGAAGATCATGGTCTCCTCCTCTGCCCTATACACCTTCTCTCTCGAGTTTGACGATAACGCCCGCCTTTACATTGACGGAAGCCTCCTCATCGACGCGTGGGACAGGTCGCCCGGACTTTCCAGCACCTCCTACTCCCTGACCGCCGGCACCTACCACGATGTCATGGTCGAATTCCGCGATGTTCTCGGCACTGCCCACCTGAAGCTGTACTGGGAATCCGCCGCCGCGTCCGTGCCTTACTCTCTGGTGCCCTCCAAAAACATGTACTACACGGAGGAGCTCAAGGGCAGCCCTTACAACTACACAGTTGTTGCGGCCCAGGCTGACGGGCCCAAGACCACCGCCAGGGGACTTGGTCTGTACAAGGCCATCGCCGGCTTCGAGAATAAGTTCAGTATTGAGTCGCGGGACTCGTTTGGGAACTGGCGAGGGGACTTCGACACCGGCTTCGGCTCGAACGCTGCCTTCTTCGACAAGTTCCTGGGCGACGTGGCAAAGCTGGATGGCTTTGTTGGTGTCGCCAGCCTGGTCTCGGACTCTTCAGGAGGGGGTCGTGGTGGGGATGACATACCCGTGGACATTAAGTGGAACGAGACGACCCGCCTCTTCGACTGCACGTATGTGCCTGGCCGCTCCGGTGTTTATTCCCTCGCCGTCGGCCTCTCCTCGGAGCTGTTGCCTTATTTCGACGAGAATCCGGCTTCGCTGCCCCAGATCTTTGGTTCTCCCTTCACCGTCGACGTCTCCCCCGGGCCGACCTTTTCCAGGGAGAGCGAGGCGTACGGCGGGTTCGGAAACTGTGCGACCGACGCTGGCAGCCCTATTTGGGACGTCACTGGAGCCCTGTCCGACTCTTGGGGTTCTTGGGACCCCAACGATGGCTGCTCAGGTGTCAACCACGGAGTTGCCGGGGACGAGCAGTGGTTCTATATCAACAGCAGGGACGCTCAGAACAACAACAGAAGCGCCTGGGGCGACAATTGGTCCGTGGTTGCTCACAGCTTTGACTCAGTTTTAGCCTTTGAGGGAACCGTGGAGCAGGATTCCTTCCGTCCCGGGATATACATCGCCAAGATTACCCCCTTGACTTCGGGGAGGTATTACCTCGACGTAACTCTCGACGGGGCGCACGCCGAGGGCTCGCCTTTCGAGCTTTATGTCCGCCACAACGCGGCCTACGGTCCGACCTCTGTCATTGTTAACGAGGCAACTGGGGCTCATCTAGACGCTGAGACGGCGCCCACTGTCAACTCCTTTATTGTACAGCCTAGGGACAAGGAGGGGAACGACTTGAAGCGCCACACTTACCCCTACGTTAGTACCGTCTCGGCCTACGTAACTTCAGACGCCAGTAATGCTGTGACTGACGCAACGGGCTCTATCGTCTGGCTCGGAGACGGCACCTTCCGGGTGGACTACACCCCTACTGTTTCTGGCGCAAACAAGCTCAATGTGTTGATTAACGGTGGTCACATCTCCGGATCTCCCTTCGCGACAACGTCCCAGGCGTGGCTTGGTGAGTCATTTTTTGGGGTTAATTTTGGCTTGTCAACATTCATCATTCTAACTCGCGCTTTCTAGGCTCAGTTCGCGGCTCGACTTCGACGGCCACCGGGTCCGCCCTCACAACCGGGACGGCGGGAATCCAGGGAACCTTCGTCCTTCAGGCTAGGGACGTCAACGGCAACCCCAGGACAGGCGATGGAGACACTTTCACCGTCGACCTGGCGATGAACACGCTCAGCGTCCGCCCCTCTGACCTCGACACGATGGTCGACAGCAGCTGGGGCAGCGCTGAGGCTGTGTCAGGGTCGTGCTCGTACTTTGAGGACGGAAAGTACAACTGCATTTACAACGCTACCGTAAGTGGCACCTACGACATGTCCGTGGTTGAGCAGGCGGGGGGGGAGCACATTGTCAACTCTCCCTTCAGCTTGGTGATATCTCCTGCGGTGGCGTCTGCGACCGAGAGCGATGTTCCTGGTATTGGAACTCGAAGCGGCACCGCCGGAATCGCCAATGTCGTAGAGGTGTACACCAGGGATGTTTTCGGCAACTACTTGTTGACGGGGGGCGATCACGTCAGCGTTAACGCGACGATGAGGAACCACCACCAGACCCAGTGGGAAAGAGAGGGAGGGAGCACCGCCTTTGTGGTGAACGGGGCCCCTGCGGCCTCTATCAGGGGAGAGGTCGAGGACGTTTTCACGACTTCGGTTCCCGTCACGGATTTGAACAACGGGAGGTACATGACTCACTTTACCCCTCCTTACGCCGGAACGTACGATTTGACCGCATACATGGAGACGCCTGGAGGGTTGTGGGGATACTATTACACGACTGACGACTGGATCGAGAGCAAGATGTCTCTGCAGAGACACGATTTGACGGTGGACTTTAACTGGGACCTTTATTCTCCCGTCTCTGGAGGGCAGCACCCTGCCGCTAGTTGTCTGACTTCGGGCACCACTGGTGTTCCCGACGACCCGAAGACCATTACCTGGGACGAGAGCAAGTGCTACGGAACTGGCTTGAGTCTGCCCGCGGATTTCTTCTCCGTCAAGTGGGCCGGCTACATTGAGGCGGAGCATGACGAGGAGTACGAGTTCGGGGTTGAGTGCGACGCAACGAGCTACGTCTCTCTTGAGGTTGACGGGGTGGACATCGTACCGTACGCGCAATGCAGTGGGAACGGCGGCATGCTGACGGGAAAATTGGTGATGAGGACCGGGACCCGGGTAGGGATCGAGGTCAAGTACAAGCATGGCGACCTGGTTTCGAGTATTAGTTTGAAGTGGAGGAGCGAGACGCAGGGACCTTGGGCGGTCATCGGCAAGGATAGGCTTTACAGGAATGTCATCGCCAGCGCGACCGTGTACACTCCAACGTATGCGCCCAATGTTCCTAGCGCCCCGCACTCCACTGCCGTGGGGGAGGCTGTCACAAAGTCCGTCGCCGGCATGTTGCACAGCTTTACCGTCGAGTGCAGGGACGGATTCGGGAACGCGGTTGTCGGGAACCTTCAGCTTGCGGGAGGAGGCTGCAACGTCGCAGTGGTGGGCAGGGCTGCGAGCGGAGCGGGCGTCATGAGCACCTTTGTGGGCTCGGTGTCGGACAACAGCGATGGAACCTACACAGTAACGTACTACCCTGAGAGCTCTGGCACTTACTACTTGAGCGTTACTGCCGAGAGCGCCGCAGCGCATAGCGACTACGGTTTGCACATACGGGACTGGTCTGTCCAACATGCGCACGTGTTGGGTTCGCCCTTTGTTCTGAACGTTGTCGCAGGGGCCGCTACGGACGAGAGTGAGATAGACGTACTAGCCGCGGAGGACGCCATCGTGGGGGTTGAGAGCAACGTGACAATTTGGGCACGGGACAACGTTAGGAACAGGATTTTGACGGGCGGCGAGGTTTTCGAGATTTTCTTGGCCGAGGCAGCAGTTGGCGACACCTATGGCCATGTGGATGGCGACAAGAACATCTACGGCACCGTTGTGGACAATGGCGACGGGACGTACACGGGTTTTTTCACTCCTGGGGCCCAGAGCGGGCCGTTGGGGACCTGGGAGCTTCACGTTAAGCTGCGGGTTTTCGACGGCTCGGGGGTGTTGGTTAGCAGGCTGCAGTGCTCCGGGAGCCCGTACGACATAGTGATCTGGCCCTCGGATCCTGTGGGTAGCACCTCTCACGTGGCTAGCGGAGAAACCACCAAGACTTTGGTGGTGGCTGCTCCCGGAGGAGAAGTCAACACCTTCGGCACGGGGGTGAATTCGCTCCGAACATTTTACGTCCAGGCCAGCGACGTTTCAGGGAATAATTGGTGGGTTGGCGGGTCCAATTTGGTGGCCCGCGTCAGGGGAAGCACCAACGAGCTCAAGGAGAACACTCGCTTACTGGTCACGGATATGCAGGACGGCACGTACAAGGTGGACATGACCCTGACGCAGGCCGGCAACTACGAGATTGACGTTGGCATCGCCGGAAGTCCGACCGGCTTGGCCAAGTACGGAGCCGTGGTCAACGTTGACACGGGCGGGTTTGGCCTGCTCGGGCGCTACTTCTCCAACGCGCACATGCTGGGCGCGCCGGCCATCGAGCGAGTCGATTCCACCATAGACTTCAACTGGGGTCACGGGCTCATCACAGACAGCGCCATCGACTATGTGAGCGTCGAGTGGACCGGGTTCGTCAAAATACCCAGCAGCGAGGACGTCGTCTTCGAGCTTGCCAACGTAGACGACTACGCGAGGCTGAGCCTGGACGGAGACATCGTGCTCGACACTAGCACAGGAGCGACCGAGTTCACCTTCAGCAACGGCAAGGCGAACATGCTCTACGAAATAAAGATTGAGTTCTTCGAGACCTCGCTGGCCGCCAGCATAGGGCTGTACTGGCGCAGCGAATCGATGCAGCGACACCTCGTGCCCAGCTCGTGGCTCTACTCGAGCTTGGACCCGATCCAGGGGAGTCCTTTTGCCCTTACGGTGACATAGGCACTCATTGTTATCTAAATAATATTGTTCATTAAATTAATAAACGCGTTTTTGCGGAAGGGAGTTTTGTTTTCTTTCGCGGATTGCTATAAAATTGAAATGAGAGCTGCATTTGCCTTGCCCCTCTTGCAATAACCTTTCCCAGAAGAGCTCTTCGAAGATTCATTCCTCACAGACACAGATCTCCTCTCCCCTGCCTGCGCGAAAGACAAAATGGGCAAGAAGAACAAACACAATCCTAACACCCCTCGACCCCTCCCAACGTCCGGCACCCCCTCTTCACCTTCAGGCGACCAATCAAGCAAGCCTGTCCCTCTTCCTCCCACCTCACCTCTTCCGAGCCTGCTGGAAGACAACCTCCTAATCTTGTTAATCTACGCTGCTGTCCTCCGCATGCTGATCAAACAGTCCGCGAAGGACATCACCTCCCCGACTTTCTTCTCCGACTCTCGAAGGGAAACTTGCGACGCGCTGTTGAAGATCACGATGCTTACGGTAATATTTTCCTTCATACTATCATTGAAGCTGCGAAAGCGCCTCGAGTACTACCGCAAAAAACAGCCCGACTTCATGAGTAGGTTCATGTCATGCATGTCGTACCTCCCCGTCCTCTCCGTTGTGGCGAGTTTCGCGTTCTGCTTTTTCATGACCTTGTTCTCGAACCCTGAGGCAGTTCAGACTTCGCGCACGGTATTCAAAACTCAAATGCTCACCCCGAAGGAGTGCAAGGAAATCATCAAGATGGCAAGCCGGGCGAAGATGGACTGGACTACCGACCGTCATCCTGCGGTTCCGACGGTGGACATGAACATCGAGGAGGCGTTTCAGGAGAAGGACAAGAAACAACTCACCGAGATTTTCGATTTCCGATTATCCCCTTTCATCGAGAAGACGCTAGGCGTGCCGAGGAGGGCCGTTAGGGCTGACGACGCCTTCATAGTCAAGTACAGCGCTGTGGAGAAGGGCGGGCAGACGGGGTTAAAACCTCATACTGACGAGGCTTACTTTTCAGTAAATATCTTGCTCTCGGACGACTTTGAGGGGGGTGGGACGCGGTTCTATCAGCGGGAGTTGGAACCCCTCGACGATTACAACTCCACTATTCCAAGCTATGACCTGGTAAGTTGACCAAAAAAAGAGACTCCGGAGCTCCGTGAAATAAGAGACTCCAAAGAGTCTTCGGAAAGTAATACTCATACTCTGTCAAACACGCCGTTAACCCTCTTCTCTTCACTAGTCTCCTCCCATCGGGAACGCCTTCTTGCACAGGTCCCGAATCCTCCACGAGGGCATACCCATCAGCAAGGGCGAGCGCTACATCCTCGTGCTATTCATGCACATCGACCAATTCGATTACGAGACCAAGGAGAGCTTCAAACTCCATCCCTTTAGTACCTGGCTGAATGTAGGGTACATGGAGAGCTGGTTCAACGAACGCTACCAAGGGTTAAAGGCGGAGCTCATCGAAAATGAGAGCACGCAATCGCTTCATCACAAGTATTTGCGAACCATTTTCTACACGTTGATGTACTCTACGCGACTTTTTTCCGACTTTATCGGCAAGACGCATCCCGGCGGCAAGTTCATCGAAATTATGGACAGCGAGAAGACTGGTGAGGCCGGCGCGAATTGGTGGCAAGGGCAGCACATGCGTCTCAACGAGTTTGGCGACAGGGTCCGGAACGAGCATACTTGCGCAGCTAACAGTGCGAAGTTTACGAACAGAGGAGCGGAAGACATCTTCAAATAAAGAGTATTAGATTAGAAATTTTTGTGATAAAGAGGATCTTCTTCTTCTTTTGTTCGTCGTCTATTCCCCCCCCCCCACCCTCCCCTTCTCGTCTTAACTTCTTCTAAAATAATGAGACCTTAGTGGGATTCAATGTGCTCTTCATCCACCAAGCCTCGGCCAGATAGAACTCCTGCTCCGAGAGCTCTCCGTTGCCGTCGATGTCGGCCTTCAGAAGCTGTGTCAAGAGCTGTGACTCGGCCTCCTCGATCTTGCGGTAGTGGACGGCCTTCTGCTGAACGATGTCCTGGCGCTGGGCGTCGAGCGTGGCGGCGTTGAGCGCCGCCTCGAATTGCTTGTCCACGGCGGCCTTGGACTCGTCGGTCCTACCCTTGACGGCGGCGAGGCACTCCTCGCGGCTGATGACGCCGTCGCCGCTGACGTCGTATTTTTGGAACGTCTCCTCGATCTCCGCCTGCTGCTCCTCCGTGAGGTCGTCGAGGCACTCCATCCTCCTGTCGTCAAACTGCACGTGGTACGTCACCCCCTGCCTCATGAGGGAGGTGTCGATGATGGGGAGCCCGCCGTGTCTCTCCGAGGGCTCGAATTGCAGGGGCACGCTGAGCTCGCTGGGCACTCCGCTGGGGTTGAGGCTGATAGGCGTCATCCAGACGTCGCTGACTGTGTTGGAAATGCCGAGGCAGTCCTTGATCTCGTAAGGCCACAGGACGCAGGACTTGCGGGGGAGGGTGCGGGGGGAAGGGACCCAGAGGGTTTGAGTGGTTCCCTCCCACTTGAGGTACACGTGGAACTTGGAGGGATCGTGGGAGGTCTCAGGGACCTGAATGTTGATGTAGCGCTGTAGCACCCCCTTGACCCTCTCGTCCGTGGTTGTGATGGGGCGCGAGGTGGCAGGCATGTCGAAGCCATCCTACGAGGAGCGAAAGACGAGCAGGGGAATGAAGCGACGAGTTAGAATAGAGCAGTGGCGATGGTGCTTCGTAACGCAGCTTCTCACCTCCCCTCGCCCTAAGATGCCGCGGTAGGTGCTGTCGGTCTGGCAAGTGACCATGCCGTTGAACAGGTCAGAGTTGGGGTTGCCAACCATGTTGTCGAGCTTGGAGAAGAGGGCCTGCTTGGTGCTCTCGTCTCCGCCCAGGTCGACGACGAGGTCGAAGACGACGATGGTGAGCCAGTCCATACCAGGGGCGGGCTTCACGTCGGTGACCTTGACGATGTTCCCGCCCTGCATGTTGCCCCCGAAGAGGGAGCGGGCGACGTCCTCCTGGAAGGTCGACACGAACTGCGCCCGCTCGCTGGAGCCGGGGGGGATGGAGTGAATGTCGATCTCCAGCCTCATGCTGGGCTCGACCTTCTTCTGATCCCTGAGGCGCCTGGGGCTGGGAGGCAGCTCGTCCTCCTCTATGAAGAACTGCCTGTTGTCGCTCTCGGCCCCCCCTTCCTCGTCTTCAGCCTTGCCGAGGCTTTTTCGCATGATCATGCCGCGACGGGAAGCGACCCCCGCGACATACTTGAGGGTCTCGATCCACATGTCCTTCTCCTTCTGAGACTCAGCCTGGATGTCAAAGACGTCCTTGCGGCCGGGGACCTTGAGCTGGAACATGAACTCCTTCTCCTTCTTGCTCTTCGAGACCTCGAAATCCTCAAGGACCTCGGCGCCGTCGAGGGGGAGCACGCCCTTAGGCTTTGAATCGTCGGGCTTGGCGTAGTATTTCAGGAGGTAGTTCTCGCCGGGGGCGATTCGGTGTTCCAGAATGAAGAAGCGCTTTTGCCAGTTTCTGTGTTGTGTGTGTGTTGAGTGGGTTGTGTGTGTGGGGTGGTTGGTTAGCGTATTTTCGGTGCATCTTGCTGAGCTCTATTAGGGTTGTACCCACCTCCTTTTGCCGAAGACTCCGCCAGAGCCAGCGGAGCCTCCCTTCTTGTTCAGATAGCCGCAGCACTTCCTTCGCTTTGAGTTCCACACAACCAAGTTGTTGACGTCCACCTCGGGCAAGTACGCACTAGCGGCCTTGTTGGGGCCTTTAGGGGCGCTGGAGGGGGAGCTCGTCACGCCCACGGCCTGGGAGAGGGAGAGGGGAGTGGCCATATTCGGTAAATTTGGGAGGAAGTGTTCGGGGAGCAGACGGGATCGGTGTTGGGTGGGATTTGGGTGTGTTCTAAAAGATTACGGAAAAAATTAGTAGACTGCAGGGGTCGAGAGGGGGTTAGAGCAGCTCCAGAAAATGAGAGAAAGAGGTATAAGACGGTGTGGGGGGTTTCTTGGACCGGGGGAGGAGGTTTAACTGGCCGGGATGATTTGGGCAGTTGCAGGATAATATTGTGTTACCGATGTTCGTTGCGCAAATATGATAGCTCAGAAGCGGGGTGCTGCGATAGGTCTGCGACCCTTGTATTTGTGATGGGATCAGCGTACCGTTAGACTGACTGAGTAGAGATTTGGAGCATTTCAGAGGGCCAAGTTCAGTATGAGAAATTTTCAACAGGGCGAGTTCCAGAGGTTTTTTATTTTGAGGTGGGTGTCGCCTGGAGAGCGGGGACGGAGTTATCTAAGCACGCTAGGGGTAGGCAGCTTCATTAATTTCTCAGGATGTGGGAAACATGTCCTCTGCGACTTTTGCAAAGCTGCCAGGAGAGGAAAAGGAGCGGTGCAAGGAGGAGGAGGATGGACGAAGCAAAAGAAAGTAAAGTAAAACAGTCAATCACAATATATTCGATAGGATTATCTATATGCAAAATTTGAAGCCTTCGGGTTTATACTTTGCTTTCCTCCTCAACTACAACAACGGCACCACCCTTCTCGTCCTCGTCTTCTTCGACCTTGATCATTTCCCTCTCTTCGTACACCTGCCGCTCCTTGACACAAGTAAACCTGCCGCACTTAAGGCCTCCGGCATCGTCGTCAATGCCGAACGTCAACGTGGCCGCAATGATGCTTGAAATGCTCCCCGCGACCATGCACCATGCCAGCCCTTGCCTGCCGTCCCTTGACTCTACGATCACAGCGAAGCGACGAGTTAGAACAGTGTGGGAGTGGCGGGGGGGGGGGGGGGGGGGAGGGTGAGCGAAAGGGCCCGCGCTAGCGCCGATCAAAGGATCACGATTCCGACGAGGATATCGAGAGATCCCTCACCTCCGTCTCCCCCGTACCCCCCCACGAACCCGTATATAAGTCCGCTCCCTACAGTCCCGAAAAGCCTCCCGAACGCGTTACTCATGTAATAAAACCCAACACTGACAGCAACCTTATCCCTCTCCGCGTACTTGACGACCAAATAACTATGCACGCTACTATTAATAGCGAAAATAACAGCGAAACCTACCACACCAACTATCAACGTCGTCGTCATATTATCTACTTCGTAGTCTACGAACCAGCTGCTCCAGAACATCATACCGCCCATAACGGCTGTAGGTATTACGTTGATGTAACCGTACATGACTTCCGTGAGTTTATTCGGCGGCGTCTGTTTAAGCGGTCCCGTAATAAGCTGAGGCGTCCAGCTCTGCACCTGCCCGTAAAGGATTATGTAGAGGCCTAGGAACGTTCCCACGAGGACCTTTTCGAGGCCGAGGCCGCCGCAGCCGCCGCCGGGATTGTTGTTCGTGCAGATTGAGGAGAGGCAGGAGGTGTTCGTTTCGCAAGTCGAGGAGGAGGAGCAGGCTGAGCCTAGACCCGTGCAGCCTGCCAGAACGAAACGATTGACATGTTTAGGAACGTTAGAATGATAGAAGTAGCGAGGCGAATCGAGCGTCTGGCGAGAACGGCCCCCCTCGACCAGCTCTTCTCACCTGGACTTCTAAGGTAAAACGGCAGCGGCACTTCGAACCAAAAATCCCTGCTCATAAAAAGGAACATCCTCGCCAGGCTGAGCCTTGTCAGTCTGGGGTTAGCCAGCCTGAATACGTCTCTGAATTTAAGGTCCTGCCCTCTAACTCTCCCTAGGTCAGCGTTTAGGAGTAATGCAAACGGAAACGCTACCCCACATATCGCTATGTTGACTATCAACGAAAGTTCCAGGCTTTGCGATATCAAGAAACTACCAAGAAAGTAACCCACACCCTTCAGCGAGTTCTTGAAACCCGTTAAAAAACTAACTAACTTAAATAACTTCGACTGCTGATCATCATTCGTAACCAATTTCCCCACAGTTTTCCCCCCCAATTTGACCAAATCTTTACTCACGCCTCCGAGGACTTGCGCTACCGTAACGAATACCATTGCCTCAGCGTTCGAGTAAGAGTCCTTCCAAAGGAAGAGAATCGAAAAACATAACACTTGAAGGATTAAACCGGAGATTAAGGTGAACTTTATTCCCATGCGGGAACCGAGGAGGCCGGCGAAGATGTTCGTGGCTACGCCTGCTAGTTCGTAGAAGCCGAAGATTATGGAGAGGGAGAGAGGGGTGAAGTTTGATTGGTAGGCGAAGAGGAGGGTGGTAGTGCGGAGGGCGCCGTCGGTTATTGTGAAGAGGAGGTAGGTTGTGGTTATTATTAGGAAGGGACGGAGGGAGGGGGAGACGTTGGAGGGAGGTGGAGGAGTAGACATACGTGGCTTTGATGTGGCTTTAGATGAGTATTACCAAAGGGTAAAGATATCTTTTAATGTAGCGATTAAAGTACTCTAGATAACACAGGGCGACGGTTACGAGGCTTGATAACTGCTTTTTAAAACTGTGAGGACTCTGTGACGTCGTTAAGGGTGACTTTTTGCCAAAGATTCCAGAGATTCCAAGAGATAAAAATGAAAGTTTCAGTCAACGGTTGCGGAAGGTTAGCTTCGCTACGCTATCGTACTGCAACTACACGTGTATTTTTAAAATATAATTAATCGGCGCGCTCTTTAAAATATGAAAAAGATGAGCATAAATTATCGCTCAAACGAGGGACCGACACCGCAACATTTAGACTCCTAAAAGTCACTACTAACGTTAACTAACGTAACATAACGTTATACACAGAATCGGACGCCTCCTGATCAGGTACTTGGTCGAGGCAGGCCACGAGATCTCTCACTTGAATGATGTCTGCAGTCTAGAATCTGCCGCTTACCTCCTCCAGTACGACTCTGTCCACGGAACGTGGTCCAAGACCGTCACTGCTGAAGCCGAGACGAATACCATCAGCATCGATGGCAAGAGCGTCCCTTTCACGTCCAACCCTGACCCCTCCTCCGTCCCCTGGCCTACCGAAATCGTGTGCGACTGCACCGGAAAGTTCCTCAAAGTTGCCGTCCTCGAGTCCGGTTACTTCTCCTCCTCCTCCTCCTCCTCCGTCCGTCGCGTCGTGGTCTCCGCCCCCGTCAAAGAATCCCCCGCCCTCAACGTCGTCCTCGGGTGCAACGACCACCTCCTAACCTCCTCCCACAAAATAATAACCAACGCCTCCTGCACAACCAACTGCCTCGCCCCCGTAATAAAAGTAATAAAGTCCACCCTCGGCATAACCCACTGCTGCATAACAACAATCCACAACGTAACCGGCACCCAAACCCTCGTCGACATGCCCAACACCAAGAAGTCAGACCTCCGTCGCGCTCGTTCAGGCATGCTCAACCTCGCCCCAACCTCCACCGGCTCGGCCACTGCTATCGTAGAAATTTACCCTGATTTGAAGGGGAAGATTAACGGGTCGGCTGTACGTGTACCTTTGTTAAACGGTAGTTTAACTGATATCGTTATTGAAGTTGAAAGGGATACGTCAGTCGAAGAAGTTAACGGACTGCTTAAGGCTGCTTCCGAGGGCGAATTGAAAGGTATACTAGGTTTTAATATGTTGCCTTTAGTGTCGACTGATTATACGAATGATGTTAGGAGTTCGGTTATTGATGGGTTGAGTACGATGGTGGTTGATAAGAGGATGGTTAAGATTTATGCGTGGTATGATAATGAGTGTGGGTATAGTAAGAGGATGGCGGAGTTGGTGGAGAAGGTTGGGGAGCTTTGAGAAGGGAGAGAGAGAGAGAGAGAGAGATAAGGAGAGGGGGGTGGTTTTTCAGGGGAGAGATGGTTTAAGGGAATTAGGAAACAATTTACACACAAAAAACTCTAGCTTATAAAATTAAGGCCACCGCCACTGCCGCCACCGATCCTCCTCTCTAAATCTAATATCGCCTTCTCAATATCCCTTATCAACCCATCTAACCCCACGTTACCCTGCACGTTACCCTGCTGCTTCGCCTTAACCCCAATAAGCTGTTCCCTTTTCGATTTCAGCGTCCTAAGCTTCGCTC
>BRXX01000417.1:46628-73960 GCA_030267905.1 Triparma verrucosa
CCCCCCCCCCCCCCCCCCCCCCCCTCGTCCCCATCTCCGCTTCGTTTCCTCACTTCAGCCTTCGCAGCCCTGTAGTTCATCTTCGCCTGCTCCAGCTCAGCCTCCATCTCCACCTTGACCCTCTCGTTCTCTGACTGCAGCTTTCTAACTTCAACTACTAGGACCTTCTTGTCGCGTTTTAATTTTCTTACGTGGCCCTCGAGTTCTACGACGCTTACTATTAACTCGCGTTCTCGTTGGTCGGACTTTAAACGTTCGGAGTCCAAATTTTTACGCAGTTCTGAACAGGAAGATTCTGAATGGAGGAGCTGGAGCTTTAGGTTCGAGAGGGAGGATAGGAGCATGTTCCTCTGTTCTTCCCAGTCTCCCTTTTCGAGTTGCTGGAGTTTCGTCTGCTCGCTTAACCGTTCTTCCAATTCCTTCATCTTTCCCTCGCGGACGGCGTCTTCTCGAGCCTTCTCTTCCTGCTCAAAGTCGGCCTCGTCCCCGGCCTTATCGATGCCCTCTTTTATCTTTTCGACGGCTTTCCAGCCTCCGACTACGACCATCCCCCCCGCCAAAGCCCCAATACCACCCCCCGTAACCACCCCGCCCACCACTAAACCGCCGAGTATCTTCATGCCGAGGGCACCGCTCTCCTTCAGCTGCTGGTACTGCTTCGTTTTTTCCTCGAGCTCTCGCTGCCTCATGTCGCCGGCGGCTCCGACGGCAGTGTCCCTGATCTTCTTGCTGAAGAAGGCGTACTGAAAGGTCAACCGTCTCGGCCGGAAGAGCGACTTCGTGTTGTCGATCACGATCTTGATTGTGGTAGGAGGAGCATCCTTCGCTACAGGAGAAGCCCAATTATCGGAGGAAGTGGGAAGATCTATCATGGCCTGAAAAGGGGAAAGTTCCCCCAAGTCTCCTTCCTCCCCTTTGCTGAATTTCGGTGAGTGATACGTCGGAGGAAATATCTCCTCCTCCAGCGTCATTTCGCCCTCCTTCAGTTCCACGTCCCCATCGACTACGTCTGTGTTGTTCGAAATGTGGTTCACACTTATCTTGTATCCGTACCCTAGCAAGCGTTCGGCGAAAGCTGCGACGAGCGCTCAGGAGTTAGAATTGCTATCACCCGCAATAGGCGTAGGGAAGGGACAAGGATTGTGCAGCTTGTCATCGCTCACCGACAGGCTGAGACGAGATTCGAAACGCAAAAACCTCGGGCAATTTCGTCGCCATCGGGACGGTTATGTCGAAGGTGCACACCGACTGTCTGTTCACGTGAATTACGTGATCTCGATCGGAGGGGGGCGCAAGCACCAAGTCGACAGCAGCAGTGCTGTCTCCCTCCTTCCCTGTACTTATGCTTGTGCCCTCCCCGGGAACAGGGGAAGGCGTCCCGCGGTCATCGACCAATTTGTCAGTAGGGGATGACTCGCCATATTCCGTCAGTATCTCGTTCAGTAGAGCCACGTCATCCTCGTTGGCCAACATGACAAGCTTGAGTTTGGTTGGGACAAGGGTATTGACGAGTTTTTGATTCTTGAATAAAAACCAAATACTTCGCTCTGAAAGTTCGGGCAGTTCACACTGTTGAAAGGCACGATTATAGAATTGGTATTGGGAGTCCCTCACGGAATTGAAGGGCGTACTGATGCCCCCGAATGCCCAGAATCATCTGTCCTGAAATAGATGTGAAATATTCCTGGACTCTGATTTTTTCCCCACGTTCTCGTCCGCGATTGAAGAAGATGTCAGAAGAAACTGACAACACTAAGGAAGAGCTCAGGGCCCTCCGCAAATTAGTTGAGGACCAGGCCATTGCGTTTCGGGAGTTTCAAGAGCAGCAGTTGGCAACGCAGGTTCTCCAGGACCAGAGGATAGAAGCGCAGGGACAGACGATCGCGCAGCTAAATGCGGAGATAGCTGCTACTGCTGCCGCAGCTACAGCTGCTGTAGCCCCGACACCGGAGACCGTTGTCCAGACTGGAGACCTTGCAAGGAGGTGGAGGTTGATTTTCCTTTTAGGTGCTTTGCTGCCGCATACGTTAGCAATCGGCTCGCTTGTATCTGGCGATCCGAGGTTTCACGCTGCTTCTACATCGTTCGCATTCGTTGCATTCATCTGCTCAATTGTGTCTGCCATTTCGAATCCAAGAAACATCGGAAGCAGGAACGAGAAGCTGTGCGTCGGATTTTGTGGTTTATTGCCCGCTGCCTATGTTCTCATTCAAGCGTATCTCACGGGCAAGGCGACTTATTATATTGTGACGTGCGTTGCTGCGCCAGTTGGTGGGCTCTCGTACCCTGCCGTAGTCAAACTCTACTCGAATCTCTCTGACCGCAAGCTTGGAGCGACAGTCACGGCCTTGTTCAAATCCATTCCTAGTGTCCTCATTCCCATGCTCTACATCAGCGGCGAGTCACTCCGCTGCATCATAAATGCCAGTGCCGATGCCAAACTGGCGCACTTTGGATTAACGGTTGAGGGCTGTGAAAACCCTTCCGGGCCGACGTTCGCCGTTTCAGGTTTCTTATTCGCAAGGTGAGAAGACGTCCGACTCCGGGACTTCTGCACTGCTAAGATTATTCTAACTCGTCGCTCCGCTCCTCGGCTCGCTTCGCTCGTCGCAGCTGGGCTTTCACCTACCTTATCCCTCCAGTGCTCCCCATGCATAGAATTCTGACCTGGAGCGACGTAATGAAGCTGGACATGGGAAAGGTCGAAGGCCTGCAGTTCATTCTCTTTTCCACTCTCGCAATGGAGGCGTTGCTCACATACGCACTAACAAATGAGGAGGGTACAGAACTCAGCGGTTTCCTACTCGGGTTACTAAATGTCATGTTGGTCAACGGAGTCTTCCTCCTCCTTTTCGCCCTTTATGAGTACATCCTCAAGCCCGCTATCTTCCGACCCACCACCCTCAACCATGAATCCTCCTCCGTAGTAGGCCCTAATTCGGACGCCTTCTCGTTTGAGTCCAGCAGCAACGTCATCAACGCACTTTAAGGATTAAAACTCTCAAAATTGACATGAAAAATAATTGATCTATTGCTTTTTAAGCCGAATCGCGAAGCGACGCGGCGAGTTGACCGGCTCCGGAACCGATGGCTGCCGTGTTGCCAACCTTAACAAAAAGACCGCGCATAAACTTGAACGTGGCCTTCGCCCCTCCCTCCCTCGCTTTCTTCACGGTCTTCTTTAGCTTTTTCAGGGTGCAAACTTCGCCATTGATTGACAGCAGCAAATCTCCAGGGGCGATGGTCTCCTTCTCCGCCTTCGAGTCCTCCTTCACGGTGGACACCTCCGGCAGGGGTTTCTCCATGGTGACCTTTCCCGGTACTAACCCGTTCTTCTTCGCCTCCTCCAAGTTTTCTTCGCTGCAGGCCCTCAGGGTGAAACCCAAACTCCCCTCCCCCTCAAACACGACCTCGTACGCCTTATCCTTCGTATCGTCTCGCAGTCCCTTCCTCTTGAGCTCGGCTGCCCTCTCAGCCTTGACCTTCCTCACCCTCCGCCTCGCGATCGCTCCCTTCATCATCCTGCGCAGCAGAAGCGACGCCTTCGCGACGGCGGCGTTCTTGGCCTTCATCTCTTCCGCCTTGGTCTTATTTTGCCAGTAGGTGCCCTCTTTGAATTGCAGGCGGATCGACTTGCCGCGGTACAAGCTCTGAATGTTCGTTGCCGCGCTGTTCTCCTGCACCATCATCAACAGGTATCCCATCCTCTCGACGATCTCCGGGTCGTACTTGTCCATGAGCTTGTTGAAGCGCGGGCTCTCCGCGCGGTTGATGAGGTCCCCAGAGGGCGTGATCTCAGGGAGCTTGTAATCCTTGTCGTGGAAATTGAAGAGCAGAGGGAGCTTCGACGACTGCGTTCTGGGGGAGCCCATCACCTCGCCGTCGTTCACGCCCCTCTTCTCGTCGTCCACAAAGGTGCTGGCGTCGATGCTAGGGATGAGACCCTTCTCGCGGTAGTACTTGAACCGCTCCATGAGCTGCGACGTCAGAATGTGGTTCCTGTTCTGCCGCAGCTTCTTCAAGCAGCCCACGATGTCGCCCTCGAAGTACATCAGCTTCTGCCTCTGCAGGATCAGGATATCGACGCAAAAGAGCGCGCAGCAGCTGTTCCTCCACCCGTAAAGGAAGTTATGGTCCCAGACGAACGCGAGCTGCGTCGGGTTCAACAGGCTCACGAAGCAGATGTCGATCATTTCCCTGAAGAGCGCCTCAATTTTCTTCTCCCCGCTATTGAAGCTGACCTCGTGCTGAGCTTCGCTCGCCGGCCTGTTCTTCACAAACGTCTCCCCGAGGTGCGCGTGCAGCAGCGGATCGAGCGACCTCAAAAGGCTCTGCGCCGCCGCGGCGACCTCGCTCGTAGGAAGGCTCATGTACTTCGAAAAGAACTCCCCGAAGATCCCGGTCATCTCCCACTCGTCCACCTCCTTGAACTGCCAAGTAAACGGCAGCAGAGTGTACGCCATCTGAAGCGAATTCTTCCCAGTCATCGTATAAAACATATTCCCCACCATCCTCGCCCTTTCAAAAGTGTCCGCGTCCCCCTCCCCCTCCATGCTCTCTCCAATCGCGTTCCTCAACGCGTGGCTGAGCATAAAATCAATCCTCGTCCTCCTCGGATCCTCAATATTCTTCTCCTGAGCGGCGTTAAAAATGACCGTCCTATACCTGTCCCCTCCCCCCCCCAACCTCCCCAAATATAGCTTCCTCCTTATCCCCTTCGGCCACCACCTCCCCTCCAACCTCTTAAAAACCTCCGCCTCAACAGTCGCCATATAACCTTCCCCGCAAAAATAATCCTTAACGTTCAGAGGTATGTCCTTAGGATCCTTCAAAAACGCAGACCCGTCGAGGATGCTCACGATGCCTGCGCCAACTTCGTCGTAGCATTCGAAGAGATTATTCTTGCTACGGAACGTTATGTTGCTGCCTGTTCTAGCTCTATTCCTCTTGTCGTCTTTTAGCGTTTGAGTTAATTTCTTAGACGTTTTGAAGGAGTTCAGCTCGTTTATGTAGGATTGGCGGAGGGTTTGGCGGAAGGATTCTACCTCGGAACAGGTTAGGAAGGAGGAGGAGGCGCAGGATTGTAGCATGTAGGATGTGAGTGATTTACGGAACTTTGATGAGGGAGGGGGTTTAGTTAGTTTGGAACTTTCGAGGGTTATTCTGTTATTCTCTTTCTCTTACCTCTTCGATTAAAACCCTCTTCTCCTCTTCCCTCATGTACGGCTTCTCCAGTATCCAAGGTTTATCCTCCTCCTCCCCGAAATACTCCCTAACCAGTTTCTGACCGATAACCTCGAAGACTATCTGCCTGGACGTCGGGTGGGTTATTTGGGTTCGGAGGAAGGGGAGGATGTGGGAGGGGAAGAGGGTGGAGAGGAAGAGGTCGTCGAAACGGGGAGTTAGGGTTAGGAAAGAGTTGGAAGGGGTCAACCAGGAGGGAGGGGGAGAGATGGACATGGGAAGGGAGAAAGGGTGGAAGGAACCTTATGAGTTGAAGTTAATAAGGAAAGAGATGGACGTCACTATTGTACCCTAACCCTGGCAGATGAAGGGGAAAGGGGCGTTTCAATGATTCTATGTGATGGTTTCAGCGTTGCTCGGAAGGGTTACACTAAACCGAACAGGGATAACTTTAAAAAGGTGGTAGAAAATGCCTTTATCACGTTGTTATATAAGGGAGGAGGTTTTTTTATAGGAGATAAGATTATAATTCTCCCGATGGGTTAATTAACATTTAACGATGTTACGATTTAGGAGGTTAAAATTACTACCAGGGGTTTGAGCCTGAAGAAACCCAAGAGAAAGCTTTAACTTTAAATTTGAACCTTCAGGGGGATTGAATAAACGGCGCATTGTCATATTTTTGGCTCGAAACTTTATAGAAATCTACCGTCCTATCATCGTGACGGGATAATATATAACAGCGTTCTCGTTTAAATTGTGTTATTATACCTTTAAACTAAACTTAACTTCCCCGGCAGACCCTGTCACAATCTGATCATCCTCTTGGCCAAGCAAGGCTAGCTAGCTTCATTATGTCAACGTCCCTTCCACCTGGATGGACTCTTCTTCATGACCCTGCATCGAATTCCCCTTATTATTATAACGAAACAACATTTCAATCATCATGGGATCATCCTACCTCCTCCTCTCTCAATCAACATGCCCCCCAATCCCCTTATCACACGGGCACGACACCTCCTTACAACCCGGCGTCTTCCCCACTTCAGCAGCCCCTCTCAACGCCTCATACCGGCCGAAGCCATTCCTCACAATGGTCAGAGATAATTGACCCGCAAACGTCTCAACCTTACTACATGAATAAATCAACGGGAGAAACTTCGTGGTCTCCTCCCCTGCGGAAGCCTCTTCAACCTTTACAGCAGCCTTTACAACAGCCTCTCCAATCCCCCCTCCAATCTTCCAACACTCCACCGTTACAGTTAAGTCCTTATAAAAGTCCCCAGAAAGGTTCCCACCAAGACTGGACCGAACACTGGGACAACCCAACCTCCTCCTTCTACTACGTCAACAAAATAACAGGCGAATCATCCTGGTCACCCCCCCAACACGACCAACAGTCCCCTTACCCCGTCCACCATCCCGTCCAGATCTCTTCGAATTCAGGGATAAACAATCAAGAATGGACGGAAGAATACGACGTCACCACCGGAGGCTATTACTACTACAACTCAATAACAGGAGAAAGTTCATGGAATAAACCACACAACTACTCACCTTCAATACAACCTTCAACTGTGAGTCCGTTTAAAGAACCTTCCACGCCTTCAAATTACGCTACAGGGAGTTATTACGATAACACTCCTGGTACTCAAAACACTAGAACGAGTGTGAAGAGTGGTTTAGGTGGTTTAGTGAGTCCTAGTCCCACGGTACCTAGCTCTACGGGAGCTAGTGTTGTTAGTGGTTTGGTTAGTAACAGTCCTATCAAGAGGAGTAGAGATAAGGTCGTGTCTACTATGAAGAAGGGCAATAACGGTAACGGAGACGGAGGGTGGAGGAAGGAAATCGACGTGGGAAGCGGGGAGGCTTATTACGTCAACGAACGAGGGGAGAGTCGTTGGACTGACCCCACGGGGGGAGAAGCCAAGGCCAAGGGAAGCGCGGGAAAGAGGAGCGTCCAGGATTTGTACGAGTGTCACCTCGACGAAGTTACGGGGAGCAGGTTCTACACGAATGTGGAGACTGGGGAGAGTACGTGGGAGTGCCCCGAGGGGTACGTGGAGCCGAAGAGCCTTTTTAATGAGCTGAAGAGGCTGGAGAAGCCGCAGAGCGCGGCGGGGAGGCTGGTGAGGGAGATGAAGGGGGAGAAGAGGGGGGGCGAGGAGGAGGCGCTTAAGTATAGCACGAGTTTGGGGGAGGAGGAGGTGAGAGTTAAAAAACCCACTGAAAAAAAGGCTAAGGAATGCGGCCCACTCACAATCCCACCACTACCTTTTCTCTACACAGCTGAAGAAGTTCAAGGAGAGGGAGAGGAAGAAGACCATGATGGAGGAGGAGGCGGTCAGCGCGGGGCTGTATGAGGGTGGGGCGCTGGGGTATATTTTGAGGCAGAAGAAGGCGGCGGAGATGCTGCAGAAGTATGTCAGGGGGAGGAAGGCGAGGAGAGAAATGAGGAGGAGGCTGAAGGAGAAGGACCAGTGGGTCAAGGAGAACGCGAAGAAGACGGGGGCGTACGACGACGTTTTCGACAGGTTGAGGAGCAGGGGGGCTAGGATTAGGGCTTTGGATATTTGGGAGCAGTGGCTGGACAGTAGCGGACGGATATTCTACTACAATCCTCAGAATGCGAGGGGGCAGTGGGTTCCGCCGCTGGTCTTTGAGAGGGCGCTTCAGGTGGAGGAGAGGAGCCAGAGGGGAGCCAGGAATAGGGCGCTCAAGGAGGATGCGGCCATGAGGAAGCTCGAGAGGAACTGGGAGAACAGGACCGATGTGGAGGTCAAGTGGGAGAAGCTGGAGCTCGTTCAAAAGGACAAAATGGAAAACAACTGGAGGGGCAACAGCTGGATCAGGGGAGTGGACTCCCTCAGGATCAAGGACAGCTACAGCCGCGACGCGCTGGAGGTGGAGAGCTACAGGTTCGTCTACCAGAACCTCAAGAAGGCGGAGGGCAGGATCGACGATGAGTTCGAAGAGGTCGAGAAGGAGGCCATCGAGAGGAAGAACCGTCCCGTCGACGAGCTCGCTGACGAGCTCGCCCTAGACGAAGACGACGAGCTCAACACTTCGCACGACATGAAGGAGGTCGAGGCGGACGGTAAAAACTACGAGCCCAAGAGGGAGAGATTCATCAACACCGTCTCGAGGGGCGTTCAGGACGTCAACAACCCGGACATGCTGCGCAGGGCCTTCGTCCTTCGCAGGGGCTGGGGCAAGTGCCAGCACTTCATGCAGCTGGCCGACCCTGTCACTGGCTTCAAGTTCTACAAGGACAAGAAGACGTACAGCTTTCAATGGGAGAAGCCGCAGTTCTGGGACGAGGACGAGCAGGTTCTGGAGCCCGCAACCCGAAGAGGGAGCAAGTCGGGACGGAGGAGAAGCAAGTCGCAAGCGAATATGGGCGGCGACGAGGGTGCCGTCAAGGCGCCGGCGACACCGCAGAAGATCGTCCTCGGAATCATCGGCAAGAACCCCAAGAGCCAGACCAACAAGCTCTCAAAAACCCGGCTCAACGTGCAGCACTACGAGCCGACGGAAGACGAAGGCGAAAACCCCAACGGCATGGGGCGCTCGCACCCGTCAATGACTCTCACGAACCTTCTCGACAGAGCCTCCGTCAAGACCTTCTACAAGCCTCAAGGCAGAGAGGAGGGCTGGCTCAGGGACGCCGTCATGGACATGTACTTGGACACGCAAGCCCATCGAAAGGGAGGAAGGAAGGAGCACGTCACGAGCAGCCTCCCTCCCGTTGACAAGAAAAAGAGCATGCAGAGGTTCATGGAGGGCACCAGCGGCCACAGCAGGAGCGCCAGCGGAGAGTTCGAAAAGTGCGTCAAGGAACTCCTCAGAAGGGAGAAGGTGGACGAAGCTGATTCTCCCTACGGCGAAAGCCTGGGCGTGGCAATGCGCTACCTCGAGTCGCTCCCCTCCGTCACCACCCCTAGAATGGCGCTCAAAATGCGCAGGAGAACAAAGGCAGGAGGAGCGGCTGGCGCCGCTGCCGCTGCCGGCCCCTTCCCCTTCTCGCACCCATCGATCCACCAGCTCTCTCCCGCCCTCACGAGCATCAAAAACTTCGCTCGGGCCTACATGTTGCACGCCAAGATCTCCCCTCGGGACTTGGCCGCGCTCCTGGCTGGGAACAGGGCGAGCGCCCTCTCCAGGACACAATTTTTCGACCCCACCCCCACCCCACACAGGATGGACATGGAGAGGGACAGGCTCATGAGCTACTGCATCCCTGGCGGAACTAGCATGGTCCGCAGCGACACAACCCTCGGCGCGGGTCCGCACGCGACGCAGCGCCTAGTGCAGCTCCGAGACAGGGGCGTTCCCGTTAACGAGGTCGTGCTCGACGAGGAGGACGACGCCTCGGGAGACTGGGTCATCTTGATGAGCAGGAGAGGCCTCTGGAGTGGAAAGACGCTGCCCCCGCTCCTCTTCAACCCCAGGAGGGTGGAGGGCGCCATCGATCCGACGTATTACCGCTCAAGAGCCAGAGCGCCCGAGGGCGCCGCTGCCCCTCCTCCCCCGCCGCGAGCCCCGCATCCTTCGACGGACAGGGAAATTTATTTCCTCAACAAGAGGAACTTCTCCTGTCAGCCTGGTATCCCTGCCTCAATGCTCAAGGAAAAGACAAGCGACGACTGGAAGAAAACCGGAAGGGTCGCTCGGGTCGGCTATGGAAGGCTCGAGGCAGAGTACGACCAGTTTGTCAACCGGAAACACGTGGTGCTGTACGCGCCCAGGGAAAAACGGACCGGCGTGGCCTGGGGGGAAGAAGAAGAGGAAGAAGTAGTAGTGGACGAGAACGAGAACGGTTCCGAGAACGGGGATGAGATGAGTCAGGAAGAACAGCCCCAGGAACTGGTGAGGATCGACCCTTTGGGCCGCATAGTCTTCGACGATTCGCTGGAGGAAGGCTTGAAAGGCGCATTCATGAGGCTTAACGATTTGAAGGGAAGCGAGGACGTGAGCGGCTTGGCGGGCGAAATTTCCAAGTTGTGCCGCCACAGGCAGTTCAGGCACGCCGAGAAGGCCCTGAGAAGTCTGAACGAGACGATTGGAATCAGCATCGAGGCGGAGGGGGAGGCGAAAGTCGACGGGGAGGACGACGACCTTGACATGGACCTGGTCCAAGTTGCGGCGGCGATTACGTTGCAGGTCTGGTGGAAGGGCGCAAAGCACCGCAAATTAATGAGGGGCGAAGCGCTCGCCGAAAAGGCCAAAGGACCGGAGAGCGAGGTGGAGGTCGTTGTGACGCAGAGCGGGAACAAGATTCTGCAGATCAGGAGCGCTGCTGTCGAGGGCAGTGGCGGCGACATGGAGGGGCACAATTTGATGTCGGACCTGTTGGAGGAATCGGCAGTCAGCTTGCTTAGCCTCGACCCCGACGTGACGGTCCTCGTGGACGCCGCCTTCGACGAGCTCGCGAAGGACGCCCCCGAAGGTTCCCCCAAAACCCTATCGCAGTTCAAGGTTTTGGCCACCATTAACGTGCTCGCTGGCAAGAGGGGCAACAACGGCGCAGACGGAGAGGGCGGACCTTTAGACAGGCTCGCCGCGCTCCTCCCAGGGGAAGCCAGCAAGGAAATGGACAGCCTCTTCCGAAACATCGACTCAACCTCCAAGTTCGATCGATTTCTGTTCAGGAACCTCTTCGCGTACACCAACAAGCTGATGAAGAAGAAGACTGGAGAGGGACCCGGACGACTTGTCATGGTGAAGACGGGTGGCGGGGACGAGGCGCCGGCGGAAAAGACCCACATCGACTACGCTCTGTCATCGAGGGTTTCCATCGCGAGGGCGTGGGCGCTGGTCGCCGCAGGGGACTCGCACGCAGCGGCCAAGGCCGCAAACACCGCTCTTCAGCACGTGCTCAAGGGCAGCAAGATGGCGAGCCAGACCGGGTACGACGTTGAGGCCTTGATCCTCCTGAGCGAGCTCATCGGGGTTGGGCTGGGGGACGCGGCTGCTCAGGGTGAGATCTTGAACATCGCCATCAAGTCTTTTCCGGACAATATCAGCGTGATGAACGCCTGCGGAACCTTCTTCTTGTCTCACCTGGACACCGTCGAGAGGACCGACGCATACTCTCGAAACGCCGTCAAGTACCTTGGCCGATGCGTCGCCGTTGCCGACAAGGCCGCCCAAGAGGCGGGCGGAAAAGGGTACATGGTCTACGACAGGGCCCTCAGCTTGTACAACCTCGCCGCCTTTGAGCTGGCGCACAACCACAGCCTCTTCCAGGGTGAGATTTGGGAGGAGGTTGGCAGGAAGGACGGCGACAACTACGCCGTGCCACTGGTCACCATCGAGCGAAAGCTCAGGCAGGCCATAAGTCTGGTCGCTCCTTCGCTGCAGAAGTCCGCGCAGCAGACCAAGGTTTTGTACTCGAAGCTCAACTTCTTGTTGGGAAAGATCCTCCACACGTACAAGGGCAGCGGAAGCAGCAATACTGCAAGGTACTCGAGGGCGGAGGCATCGAGGATGTACGACGCCGCGGCGTACTGGGGCTCGAGGAGCCTGGGAATCGCAGAGGGATTCGAGGGAGACGTCAGCATTGGCATCCACAGGGCAGCGCTACTGGTGAACGAGAACAAAATCGTGGAGTCAGAGGAGGCGTTCCTCGCCTGCCTGTACGGAGAGAGGCACTACGTCGGGCCGAGCTGCGCGGGCGCCTGGTTGGTGTTCGGAGCGTTCCTGGAAGAGAAGAGGGGCGACTTAGAGGGGGCCCTGGAGGCCTACCGCACGTCCATGAAGATGGGCGGAAAGGGAGGGGGAACCGTGGCGAGGCTGGCTCTGAGTCAGCTCGAGGAGTTGGTGAGGGCCGATTCGAGCGAGGGCTTCAAGCACCTGCAAGGAGCCTTGAGTAGCGCGAGGGCGGAGGGTGGTAAAGTCGGCGTTGGCGTCCTGGTATCTGCGGCGCAGTACAGTTCAGAGGTTGACAACGACGTGGTGACCAGCTCCCAGCTTCTGGAGAAGGCTCTGGAGAGCGATCCAGGCTACGGTCCGGCGCTCAGGTGGCAGGGCTTGCTGTTGGCAAGGGCGGGACTGTACGACGACGCGCTGACCAAACTATCGGCCAGTGCCAAGTGGTCACCGGACGGCCGACTTTACTCGCCCGGGCTGCGGTGCGCGGCCATGCTGGGCTGTTGCAAGGCCGTCGAGGCCGAAGCTGTGGCCGCGAGGGAGGGCAAGCTGGAGACGGAGGGCTTCGAGGATTCGGCGGAAGCGGTGAGGAAAGCGGTGGGAAAGGCCAAGCACTTGCTGGCTAGGGTCATCAGCGCCGAGCCGAACTGCAGGTGGACCAATCTCGCTTGCGGGCTGTTCCAGCTCTGCCACGGGTTGAACATCAAGAGGGCGGAACAGTTTTTGATCGCCGCCACCGCTAGGCCGGCGCCGGACGGCAGCAGCATCGGGAAGTTTGGATTTTCGCCCTGCGAGGCCCTGGGCAGCGTCATTCCCGCCGAGGCCTTCAGGACTTTGGCGAGACTGCAGGATTACAAGGGCGACAGGATGAGCGCAGTGAGCCAGTGGAAGCGCTGTCTGGTTGCCCATCCCGGAGACCGAATGGCCACGGCAGGGCTCGCCACGACCATGTGGAGAATCTTGAAGGCGGGATGGAGCGGGGACGACGAGGAGCTGACGGACCTGGGCCTTGACTTGTTGGACGAGTGGAAGAGCAACATGTTGCAGAGCATAGGCGACCTGTACAGCGCCGCTGTGGGCGTCGAAGAGGGCGGGGGGGGCGAGGGCTCGCACTTGATGTGCACTGGCCCTGTTCCGCCTGAGTGCCACGCCCTCTATGCCGCGTACTTGCAAGACGAGCTGAAGGACGATGAGGGCGCGCTCATTCAGCTCCAGCGAGCGTGCAAGGCCTGGAAGGTTGCGCTCGAATCCAGGGAAGAGCAGAAAGAGGACGGGGCGGAGAAGCCGAAGGGTCTTTTCGTGGGTTGCTCTTGCGACGTCCCCGGGAGCGTCCTGTACCGGCTGGGAAGGTGCAGCGAGAAGAAGGGCGACTTGGCCGCGGCTGAGAAGTTCTTCACCTGGTCGCTGGAGGTGCCGGCTGGAGACGCGCACGCCAGGTCCGGAATACTCAATGTCTTGAACTGGTCCTTGAGGGACAACAACGTGAGCAGGAGGAAATACTTGGGCTTCAAGAGGCGCAGGAAGAAGTGGGTTAATTTGGGGGGGTTGGGGGGCGGAGCAAGCGGGGAGGACAGGGAATACGAGCTAGCGCTGGAGGAAGGGCTCGCCTTCACGGCGAGGGCATACATGCTGCACAGCAGGGTCCTGAAGTACGCAAGGCTCAGGGTTGCGGAAGTGGGAGCTGACGAGCTCTTCGGCGGAGAGGATGGGGGCATGTTGGTCAGGTGAGCGCAGCGGCCTGAAGCGACGATCTAGGAATGCGCCAATTTAGTGTGGCTTCACTACTGCTCTAGTCTAAATCTTGACGCCTGCACCACCCTCAACCAATCCTAACTCCCTCGCTACGCTCGTCGCAGTCTTGTCGAGAGGGGGTGGGAGGGGAGGATGCTTGGAAAGTTCGCCAGCAGGGACAAGTGGCAGAGCAATATAATGTAAATGGGTAGATTGGTAGATTAGCACAGCAGTGTAGAATTATTTTGTATCATAAATAATGGGGTTAAAAAATTGCTAATTTTCCTCCTCCTCTCCTCTCTTTCTGCTTGGCCCTATTTATTCAAAGGAATTCCTTAAATTTAGGCTGATCTATCAAGATGTTAGGAAACTTGTCAATTATCTTTCTCAGTTTCAATTTCTCCCCTGCTAAAACAAAATTCTTGGCCAAGTTCATTGCGCACCTCTTCGTATCTTCATGATCTTTCCCAAATTGCGCTTCATATCCCTCAAATGCTATCTGATAAAGCTCCTCAGCTTTCCCATAGTCGTTCAATCCGTTCATATAAGTTACCGCAATATTCATCACAGTCATGAGCGTATAAGGATGCGTCTTACCAATCATCTTCTCCTTCCCCTTCAAAGCTCTCTCATAGTACTCCAGCGCCTTCTTATAATCCTTCAAATCATCATAAACCATCCGCAAATTATTCACCGTCCCCAACGTATCCTTATGATCTACTCCGAGTACCTTCTCCCTCCCCGCCAAACACCTTTCGAAAACTTTCCTCGCCTCCTCATGCTCTCCATTATCCTTCAGCACACCACCAAGTTGGTCGAGCGTCATCAAAGTGACAACGTTCTCCTCCCCCAGCGCTCCCACCATCCTCTCCACCAACACTCTCAACTTCTCGATTACCTCGCCCATACTCATTCCAGTGGCACATATCAGAGCCAAAGTCGCCTTGAGCGCCTTCTCACAATCAGGCCCCAGCTGCTCCTCGTACCCATCCTTCGCTTGCTTCAAGTATCGTGTACAATCCTCAAAATCACTAACCTCTTGACACGCCCTCCCCAACGTATAACAAGCATCCAAAACCTCCAGCTTTCTTGGATCAGCCTTCTTCTTCTTCATTCCCTTCTTTTTCTTCCCTCGGACTTTTTTCTCCTCCACCGGCACCGGCATCGCCAACTCCAACACCTCCAGTATCCTCCTTGACACCGCCACCAAAAGCGACGGATCGTCAAAGAACTCCTTACTGCACAGCTTGGCCAGCGCCCTCAGCTTCTCCATATCCTCTGACCCTGTTATCTTGAGCACCTGTTGCTACAACGACTCGCCCCCTCCCTAAGCCCTGACACCCACTATCTCTAGCACGTCGAATACCTCCTTCCACCTCAGATATGGCGCCTCGTTCTCCACAAACAGATCCTGGAAGTACTCGTTGAAGCCCTCCCCGCTCGCTAGCTGCGTCAGGTTCTTGAGCGATGTCGGCCACAGCCCGTGCGCTCCTATGCTGTCGATGAACTTTCCAACTTCGTACCCCGAGATCGGCTTCCTACAGAGCGGGCAAGGCAGACCTCTCCTAATCGTCTCGTCCGTACACTCCCTGCACGTCATCGAGTGACTGCAAGCCTTGAATTTCACGTTCACGACGCGGTCCATGCAGATTATGCACTTGTCCGAGTCGTCCACCTCCTCGACGTTCTTCACGGAGACAGAAGCGGCAAGAGCAGCGAAAGATCCCGGAGCAGCGACGGGAGCAACGATCGGAGGGGCGGCCTTTGTAGCAATGGGTCCAGCGAGGGGAGCTGAAGCGGGAGCAGATGTCGTCGGCCATGAGACTTTCTCCCCTGGCTTCACGCAGAGCTTCTTGTGCAACTTCCAGTGTGACTTCTGGTGATCCTTTGAGCAGTAGCGTACTTCACGACAGCGTGAGCACTTCAGCGGTGCCGGCTTGGAGCAACCAGGGAAGCCGCAGTAAGATTGGACGGACGGTTTTGCTTGGGGGGATTTGCTGGATTTCATGATTATTTACGCAGTGGTGTGTCGTTGATTGAGACGAAGGTGACGATTGGTGCTTCTAAAACCTACGGTAGCAAAATCAGAGCGTGACGGCGTTCGTAGGACGTGTTCAGATGAGGAACGATTTAAGGATCTTTACTTCTAGAATGTTTGATGACCAAAAAGCACAATGGTCGAAAAGGTGCGAGAAAAATTGGCGTGGTTTTACCACCGTCGAGATTACTGTTGTAATCGCAGGCTAATAATTTATTGCTTTCGCGTACGTTTTTGATGCGAAATTCAAATTCCTAAAATCTCGCCTTATTAATATTGTCGTCTTCGACATTTCACGTTAACTTCTAATTAGAAACTCACTCACGCCCTCTAACACATGCCCTCCGTCGAGCAGTAAGAAATGATGAGGAGCCTCGAGCCGCTGCAATCCATAACCGTCGTCCAGAGTAGGCGAGGCTGCTTCCAGGAGATGATGGGGTGCGAGGCACCGACGGAGTTCCATTACTACGGAGGAACCCAGGAAGGCCAGAGAGTATCTGCGACCGAGGGAAACGAGATTTTCGACTCACTTGAGGAGTCCGGTTGCCGCCTCCGCACAATCTGCGCGCCGAACCACAAGTTCCGCATGCCGATTTCGACGCACATGGAGGGCGAGGGTGTTTCAGGGACGGAGATTCTGTCAATTGACAGGCCCTGTAAACTTCCCCCCGGCGTTTGTAAGTGCTGCTGCTACCAGAAGGTGGACGTTCATTCTGGAGGAGTCTACCTGGGCAAGGTTGAGGAGCAGTTCTCTTGCTGCGTTCCGAAGTATATGGCCTTCGACAAAAACGATAATGCGGTGTATAAGATGCAGCAGCCCACCTGCGTCGGGGGATTTTGCGTGGACATCTGCGCCGAAGGTAATCCTTGTGGCAGGGGGTGCTGCAAGGTTCCCTTCCACCTCTTCCCCGCTTCAAACGCCTCTTCCCTCTACCCCAGTTCCGACGCCAGCCCCAGCGGCAAGATTCTCAAGGAGAAGGCGTCGAACTTGGACGAGTTGTTCACGGATTCGCAGATCTTCAAGATCACCTTCCCTGAGAAGGCCGGCGCCGAGGAGAAGGGTCTCCTCCTCGGAGCCACCGTGCTCATCAACGCCAACTTCTTTGAGAGGGGACCCTGCGGCGGACCCTGCGACCATGCCACTGCATATTAAGAATACTGCATAACCAAAAAGCGTTTTTTTCATCATTGTTCGTAAACCTTCTATACCAAAACCCTTTTACATTCTCGTTTAATTAAAAAATCTATTAAACAATCAAACTTTTGTATCATGAAATCATATTTTTGCTTTTGTTAATAATTTTGTAAAAAACCTTCACTTCACTTCACCGACTCTCTTATCCTCCAGAGCTTCTGACTAACAGTGTCGCGGACCGTCGAGTCCCACGGATTTATCTCCTTATTAAATTTTTCCTTTGACGTGACCTTCAAACTCGTAGGGTGCATGGCATCGACCAAATCGGGCGGATGCATCTGCCCGAGAGCCTCCCTCTTCGGAGGAGCGTACTGACTAGGCAGCGCCCCACACGCGAATATGTCCGCGTCGCGGTACTCGACGGTGCTCATGGGAAACTCCTTGCTGGCGATCATCCTCATGGTGTTGGAGTCGACGGCGCGCTTCGAGGGGACCCAGAACTTGTCCCCGAGGGGCTTGCCGAACCAGTTGGAGGTGAGGTTCGCGTTGTTGGTCTGCTTCAGGGCCTTCACGGAGGACCGCATCCGGGGCTGGCGATCGGTGCCTCTGTGGTTTTTGTTGGTGTACGCGTTGTGTGTGAGCGTTCTGTGCTTGGGGAAATAGGTATAGGAGGGAGGGGGGCACCCCTATTTCTCTCACCTGTGCGAGGCCCGGCGAGGTGGGACCCAGTCATCCGCGACGTTGGTGAACTTCTGCGTCTTCACATCAAAATCGTCCCCCCCAGTTACCGTCTTGGGAGGCGCTATAGTCGTAACGGGGACGCTGAAGTCGAAGTTAGGGGCTGTGAAAGGGGAAGGACAGGGCAGGGCGATTTCAGTTGCAGGGTTTGGGTGTGTGTTTGGGTTAGACGGAGCGACGCAGGGGCCTAGAATTATTACTTGGGACGGACTAGGGGACATCTGCTCACTTTTTGTTGCTTCCTTCGAATCTGCCATGGTTGAGACTTCCAGCAGTGTTCCCAGTCGTTGTGAAATGAACCTACCTAGGAAGCAATGAAAAGTTTGTTGTTGTTGTTTTTGGGGTTACATATACACACTCCTGTACTTAAATTAGTTTTATAGCACTTCAGGGCCCTCTTTTTCACGTCACTTCAAGGCCCTCGGCTGGCTTCCTTTCACCTTTGACTTTTGTCAAAAATAACACCCCGCCCCAACCTCCCCTAGCCAGCGCCAGTGCTGGCCTTCGTACTTCATGGCCGATCCGAACTTCGGGCTCCCGCCCGAGGAGGTGCCCCACGACTGGGAGTTCAAGGAGGGAGCCGATACCTTCGCCCGCATCACAAAGATTGGCCGGAGCAACCAGGAGTTCCTGCAGAAGCTGGAGGGTGAGACTGTCGATGGAACAGGAAGCGACCAATCTTGGAAGGTGGTGAAGGAGATGGGGAAGGAGTCGCTGGAGCTGCGCTCTGGAACCGAGGTCGACGACGAAATTGCCAGGCAGGAGAAGCTCAAGAGGATGAGAGCTGCTGGAATCCTGACGACTGATCCGGACGAGGACAAGGAGGAGGGGGACTCGGATGAGGCCTCGGATGACAGCAGTGATAGCGACAGCGACGAGGAGCCCGCCGCCGAGACTCCGCAGAAGAACGCCAAGGACGAGGCAGAAGAGGACGAGAACAGCATGCTCGACAATGACTGGGACACTTCGGAGTGGTCCATGCAGGAGATAGAGTCCGCCTGCTCGACGCTGATCACGGAGTGCGAGTCGCCCTCCTCGGAGAAACGGCAGCAGCTCTCCATCAGGATGCTGCTGAGGTTATTGGACCGGCACCAGGAGGCCGTAGCTTACGTCGAGAAGGTGTCCGAGAGTCTTCTGAACAAGGCGTTCCCGGCGATCCTCGTGGACGGCATCAGCGAGGAGGCTCTGAACCTCAGCCACCTGCTGGCTGCGATCGCCCCGCGTTTCGCCGACGGCTTCTCGATGCTCGGCCCCATAGGTAACATATGCAAGGTGAGAAGCGAAGAGGCTGCGAGGACTTGGCGCAGGATCTGTTTCAACCCAATCTTATCTCCGCTCTTCGCACGCTTGCTGCAGATTCTGACCCAGGAGCTGGACTTAGCCGCGCACATATTGCAGTGGCGGTACGCTCTTAGGAAGAAAAAGCGCCAACTCGAGCTGGCCAAGGACAGCATTCCGCAGGAGAGGTACATAAGAAAGAAGATGGGCTTCAACATGAAGAGCGACGAGCTGAACCAGAAGTGGAGGAAAATGCACGCCTCCGACACCTGCGGATTGTCCCCCAAGGTCCGTCTCTCGCACCTTAAGATCCTTAGTTCGCTGTGCGACCCCAACATCACCCAGTACGCTACGGCCAACCGGCTGGAGCTCGTCAAGAAGAAGGGCCTCATTCCCGTCGTTCTGGCACTTCAGGAGGTCGGCCCCGAGTGGGAGAAGGACTCGCTAGTCGACGACGGAACGGTGAAGACCACCAGCTCGAGCATGACGGCTGTATCCTTAGGAGCCTTGCAGATCGACGACGGCGGTATCACCAAGCCTCACCAGGTCGCCTGCTTGCTGAGCCTACAGCTGGCCCAAGAGCGGTCGCTCTTGCTCCCTCTCGTCCGCTCCCTCATCCACGAAGGGCTCCAGAAGATCCTCGACAACGCCTCAATTCTGCCCTCGGATGACGTCTGTATGTGCCTTGAGGTCTTGGACGTGCTAGGAGCGATGTCCTGCAAGTCCTGTGACATAAGCATGTCCCACGAGGACTACGTTCAGTACGAGCAGATGAAAAGGAGCAGGCTGTATCACGACGAAAACTACGTCGACCCGGAAGCCTCCGACTGCCCCAACGACATAGAGGACGAGGGCGAGAAGGCGTTCTACAGGAAGGCGACCAGGGAGGCCGTGACGGAAGTGTTTGTGCAGCCCCACTTGATAATCTCGTTGGTGAACCTACTGGAAAAGGTGAGGACGAAGCTCTTCCGTGGCTTCAATATCCAGTATCTAACACAATCTTTGTCGTAGCCGGACGCCTCGACGTTTTTGGGGACCGTCCTCGTTCTGCACAAGTTCGGCTCGACTTGGTCTTTCCGCCACGTTCTTACGATCCTGTGCTCGTACTCGGGGCGAGGCTTGGAGTACGTCGTCTCGCAGCTCCAGAGCGACAATGTGGCCATCCAGCTGGCGTGCTTGAGCCTCCTCCGTCAGCTGTGCACCTCCCAGGACGGGAGGGACTGCCTGATAACTTCCAAAATATGCGACATGCTCATGCCCCTGATTTCGGGCAAGACCGCCTTGAATTCTTCGAGCTACCAGCTTGCGCTTACAGTGTTCATCGCCCTGGCACAATTTGGGAGCCAACCGACTGTCGGGTTCAACTTGGAGAACTTCAACATCACTTCGAACTGCTACGCGAACCTCATGAACTTGATGACTTCCAACACTCCCGGCCCGGTCTTTTCCGTAGACAAGCTCATCAGCATGAGGGTCTTGAAGTACTTGGTGCGGTACGTCGTGGGCTACGACGACGGCGCCTCGTTTTTCGCCATCGGGCAGCTGCAGAAGGAGCAGGGCGTAATAGCGCTGCACAGGATTTTCATGTACAAGCAGAGCGTGAAGAACATCGGTGGGGTCGTCAACGATGAGGCGGAAACGGGTTTAGGGTCGGGTTCGGGAAGGGAAGTCAGTTTGATGGACTCGGTGCTGTCTTACTTCGCGTACGCCCTCCAAACCTTCTTCACCCACCACTTCGAGCACAGGTACACTCCTCAAACTCTGATCCTGTTCTACGCGTCGCTTCAAAGCAGCTTGCGGGGCCTGGGTTGCATCGCCTCCTTCTCGAGCAAGTACACAAACAAGGTTCTGAATGTGGTCCGCGACAAGAATGTGTACAAGGAGATCGAAGAGCTGCTGAGGTACCCCAACGTCAAGTACGACGAAAGCTACAACCACAAGATAGACACGGCCGAGGCCGCCGCATTTTTAGTGACTGAAATCTGCCTCAGGCCCGAATTCGAACACCACGACGTGGCCGAGAAGGAGAGCACGTTGGAGGAGAGGGACGACGTCAACGAGGTCGAGGCGAGCCTGAAAAGGATAAGCGAACAAATGTCCAAGCCTTTGATGGACATTGTCCACGGGTGCCCCAATCCTGACGCCGTCAGCAACGCCTGTCTGGGTTTGGCGAGGCTGGGGGGCACGAACGTTTGCTGCAACATCTTGATCAAGAATGGCATCACCAGGTGCGTCGGGGGGTTGTTTCCCGAGAAGCCTAGTTTGATGGAGGGGCCGACGAGCGAAAACATCCAAAACGAAATCTTTGACGTGCACGCCAAGGGGAGGAGGGATGAGGACGTCGATATATTAATGGGACTCGACGCCTCGGCGTTTACGCTGGTCGCAGCGATATGTCGAATTCCCAAAGGCTGCCACGAAGTTCAGTCGAGTGGTTTGTTGAGGAGATGCATGGAGAGGTTTCACCTGACGAGCGGCAAGAAGGGAGTTGATTTGGTGGTCAGGGGGGAGATTGCCAAGGTCTTCTCGAGGTGCAGCAACGGCCACACTGTCAAGAGCGGCAGCGCCGGGAGCGCCAACGATTACATATTAAACCCCAACTACAACAGCATTTGTTTGCTGGTCGAGATGATTAGGGAGGGAGGGAAGTTCTACAGGAAGTCGAGGTTTTGGGCCACCAGCGCAATTGCAGAGCTCTGCAGGGACACAGTGAGGGTGGTCCCGCTGGTCATCAAGTGGGGCGCGGTGGACGCTCTAGCACAGATCATCAAGGACTACACTCGGGGCGGTGGGGACGAGCGGGGCGGGACGCCGCAGCCGTTGTTGAGGCCGTGCCTGGTGGCGCTGAACAGAATATGCAAGTTTCCCCTCGGAGCTTACACCACGCATTTGGTGGACGCAGGCTTGAAGCAGCCGCTGGTCGCCATCGCTAGCAACGTCCAGCTGCAAATCGAGTACGCGGAGGTCAAGAGCAGGGAGGGTTTGGGAGGTTACGCCAGGGATATATTGTATAGTATGACGGAGGCCGAGGGGAGGAGGAGCGCAGGGATTGGCCCTACTGGCGGAAGGTGAGAATTAGGTGTAAAGAGGTGCTGCGAGGAGCGAAGCGACGAGCTGCTTTTTTTGCTGCTTGCAGCTGTTCAACGCAATTCTAACTCGTTGACACTTTTCTTCATACGCAGCATCGGTAGCTATTCTGAGCTCTCCGAGAAGAAAGCCAAAAAGGAGGAGAAGCAGGTGCTGGAGGAGGAGGAGGAGGAGGAGGAGGAGGATTATGTTGAGGGTGACTATGAGGACGATAGTATCGGAGAGGAGGAGAAGAAGAACATGGGGGAGCCTGGGGATGCCGGAATGAACTTAGCAACCTTCGATGGAACTTACAGCGGCATGGGCGTCACGAGCATCGGAAGCCTGGCGGACAATGTAGGGGACGAGGACGAGACGATGAAGATGAGGATTAGCCAGATGGACGCGGAGGACCCAGCCTTCAGGAACGAACTCAAGAGGAGGAAGGAACACTACGAGATGGGAGCGACGTACAGGCTCGGGAGGGGGGGAAGGAGGAAGAGCGTCACAGAGAAGGACACAAAGAGCTCCGGGAGGAAGAGGAGGGGGAGCGCCGGGAAGGGGTCGAGGGTCGTCGAGAAGATCGAGGCGGTCAAGACTTTGAGGGACGGGGGGGAGGAGGGGAAGGAGGCTTACGAGAGTAGTAGTTTGGGTAGTAGTTTGAAGGGCGCGGAAGGAGAAGGAGAAGGAGTAGCGACGACGAAGGTTGTCAAGACCCCGGCGAGCGCTAAATCTGGGGTGTCCTTTAGCGGCTTGGATGGTGGGAGTCCGGGTGCAACAACACCGGGGATGGGGATGGGGATGGGAGATGTGACATTCGGAGGAGGAGGAGGAGGAGGAAGTTTCGGAGGAGCTTCAGTGTTGGACGTTAAGACCGTCCCGATACTTAACTCCACACGACCAACCATGCCAAGCCCCAAGAACAAGGACGGCGGCGGGGTTGGGGGTGTTGGGGGTGGTGGCATGAAGACGTCGAAGTCCTTGCCAAGTCCGTTATTAACTCCCTCCTCCGTTACGACACCGAAAGGCAAAAACCTCGTCACCTTCACCCGCCCTAAAAAGTCCAACGGCCTCTTCATCGACCCCACCTTCATCGAAGTCGCCCCCGTCTCAGGCTTATCAAAACTAGGCAATCCTTTAGGAGCACCTTCAATGCTAAGCTCAGCCTCCCTCATAACCGACCTGCCATCCGAAAAAATAGAAACGTACACCCACACCGCTAACATTCTCGGGTCGACGGTTAAAATATCAGGGCAGAGAGTCGCGGGTCCAGGGGCTGTTTTGGATGATGAAGGTAGACCTATGAGTGCTGTTACTTTTGAGAATGTACATGAAGCTACAGTTAGAAGAGAGTTAGAGAAACTCAGTCGTAGTAACAACGTGTAATGATAAATAAAATAGAAAGGTGTGTTTTTGTTTAATTAATAATTTTACAAAACACATGAATCGACTTAAAACACCTACATACTCACGTCCTTAAAACCTACATACTTACTCCTACATACTCCCCCACTTAAGCTGCGAAAGGTATATCCAATAAACCATCCTCCTCATTCATTCTACTCAAATCATGGAATACTTTATCCTTAACCTTCTTAGCTTTCTTTAATATTTTACGGGACTAAGTAAGTGAGATTCGTGAGCAAAGACGTTAGAAACTACGCAACGTTGGCAAGTCGAACGTTACGTACGTATCGGAACGTTGTACGTCCGTTATCAACGTACACGAGAACACGTTTCTCAAACGTGAAGGACGTTCCGACAGGCTCACCTCGACTTCTTTCTCCCAGTTAGACTCGAATTCTTCGTGCTTCGTCTTCGTTTCCTTGTTTTTAGATATTTCTAATCGCCTTTTTTCCTCTCTTTTTGCGATGAGTCTCTCCCTCCTCTCTTTAATATCTTTCTGTCTTTTCTGTTCTTTTAAATTTAATTCTTCTTGACGTAACTCAGCTTCGTAGGATCTTTGTTTTACGTCTGCTTCTTCTTTAAGATGTTTTTCGAGGATAGCAGCTTCGCGGCGGGCTTGTAGATCTTCGAGACGTCTTTGTTTTTCGAGGTTTTTTTGTGACGAAATTCGGGACGATTCGCGGGAAGCGAAATTCTTTTCTAAGGAGAGTTTGTATAGGGTTTCCTTCTTCTTGAGATCTTCTTCGTGTTGTCTTTTCTTTTTGAGGGCTTCGGCGTATTCGTAGCGTTCTCGGCGGAGTTTTTCTGCTTCCGTCTTCTTGCGGGTCGCTTCGAAGTCGTTTTTTATTGATTGGCCGCCCTCGATTCTGTTCTCCTTCTGGGCAGTAATTGTTGCGGAGTGGATTATGGTACGCTGGAGTTTTTGAAGGTCAGCGTGGTTAGTGTAGGTGGAGGAGGAGAGGGTTGCTTGGGAGGAAGGGGGGAGGCGGGATGGGGAGGAGAGGTGAGAGGAGAAGCCTGAGTCTTTTTGGGAGCTGGAGAGGAAGTGGGAGTGCAATGTTAGATTGGGGATTTATGAGATTTGTTAATTGATTGTTCGTTTGTTACTTATTAAAAGAAACGGATCGCTATTGCCGATTTGTAATGATGTTGTTGATGATTTAATGCTTGCATTCTTGAGAACGGCTAGTTGGACAATGATAAATTTCCATATAATTAATTATCGGCCGCACTTCATGCAATAAATGTTTAATGATAGCGTTGATGTGGCTATTTTCGACGCATTCAGTAGACGCACTCACACTGTGTGAAAGGATGACATCTTATATGGACTTATATGGACTTATATGGACTTATATGGACTTATATGAATTTTGTGGAATTCTGCTGGAATATAAGTGACACTGCACGCCAATTGCGTCAACGATTTCATCAACGATCGTTATCCTGACCTTAAGATATATAACTATAAGTCGAATATTATAATTTTTATTCGTTATTGTCGTAATTTGGACGATATATTAACAATATACAATATATATTTACGACGAGCATAGAATAGCATTGCAATATTATTATAATAGCAGTGCAGGAACCCCTAACAGTATTCACGATAGCAGCACAAGCAGGCTCATTATATAAAATTATAAGGCTTAATCGTGATCACGTTACGTGCGTTGTGTCTGTGTGTCCGTGTGTCCGTAGCCACTGCATTATCATTAGCATTATCATTAGCATTATCATTAGCATTATCATTAGCATTATAATTAGCATTATAATTACATTGTTGCATTCATATAAGTGACAATCGACATCATATCAACGTGAAGATCGACAACTCTACGATATTCCCAACGTTCCCTTTCTTTTCTATACCATTCCCAGAATTATTATTGTTAACAATGAAGATCCTCTCCCGTAAAATCTCCTCAAAAGACTCCTCCGGTACCCTAAAACTCTCCCCCCAAATCTCCCCCGACATCTACCACCTCCACAACCTAATCCTCCCCTCCGACACCCTCACAATGTCCTCCCACCGTAAAGTAAAAACCTCCACCTCAACCGGCACAGTCCGAACCGAAAAAAAACGCGTCTACATAACCTTAAAAGTCACCTCTAAAAACTACGATCACACCACAGACACTCTAAGAATAACTGGTCTTAACACGACTGAATCTACTTCTATACGTTTAGGAGCTTCTCACACGTTCACTTTGACTATAAATTCTGTCGTGACGTTGGAGAAGGAGAGGTGGGATTTCGTTGCGTTGATGAGGTTAGAGGAGATGGAGAATTTAGGTGAGAGTCGATTGATAACGTATTGCTTTTTTTAAGGATTATGTTGAAAACGTTGAGCTTTTATATTGAGGGGGAGGGGGGGTTTAGGATATTTCATAGGATACGTTTTACGTTTTGTTGTTCTCCCCCCATAACAAATTGTAAATTCTAACACCTTAAAAAAAAAACCTTCGTACAGCGACATCGTCAAGTCTAGTAGCGATCGTGTTATCCGAAGGTGTCGCGAACGTTTGTATAGTTAACGAGAATTTAACGATTGTTAAACATAATATAAACGTTAATATACCTAAAAAAAGAGCGGACAAATATTGGGGTATCAAGAAACATGATTCACAGACTTTGAAATTTTATAATAAAATTTTTGAAGGGATGAAAGATGTTGTGGGAGGATTTGAGAGGGTTAAAGCTGTTTTGATTGGGGGGCCGGGGTTTTGTGGGAATGATTTTTATGGGTTTATGGTTGAGAAAGCTAAAGGAGAGGTAAGAGAGTGTTTTTTAATATGGAGAAATAACGTATATATATATATATCTCACACACTACAAAAAGGACGATAAAAACATCTTAAACAATTTACAACGTTTCGTCTTATGCCGTACATCCTCCGGTCATTCTTATTCCGTCGATGAGATGTTATCAAGCGAAGGTGTTCGTTCTAAAATCACTGACGCTAAAGTTTTCAAGGACGTTGAAAAATTAAATTTTTTCTTTAGGCTTATGGATACGGATGAGGAGAGAGCGTATTATGGGTTGAAGGATGTTAGGAGGGCTGTTGATCATGGTGCTGTTAGTGAGCTTTTGGTTAGCGACGATGTTTTTAGGGGGAAGGAGGAGGAGAGGAAGGTTTACGTTGAACTTGTTGAGGCGGTTAAGGAGGCGGGGGGGGAGACGAGGGTCTTCTCGAGTATGCATGAGAGTGGGAGGAGGTTGGCGCAGGTTAGTGGGGTGGCGGCTGTGTTGAGGTTTCCGATTGGGGATGGGGGGGGGGAGGAGGAGGGGGGAGGGGGGGAGGGGGGGGACGTTATGGAGGAGGACCACGAGGACGACTGGTACTTTACTAGAGGGGCGGACGCGTATGGGGTGGAGGAAGGGGGAGGTCTGGGCGGGGAGGAAGAGGAGGAGGACGAGGAAGAGGAAGAGGAAGAGGAGGACGGAGGCTTCTTCAGCAAGGCCAAGTCGGTCAACGAACGCATAGAGGAGGACATGAAAGACATGGGGTTCTAAGTTTGAGTTGAGTGGAGAGTGAATGGGAGTGAACGCAACCTTTTTGTGATTGTAAAAAAGCTATCCGATTATGAACATCCCTCTTCTGTCGCTCGGAAGATATTAATTCGCGGTTTTTTTTTGCTTTGTTGTGCCTGTTGTTGCATACGCAGCTGTAGATTAACTAGACCATCGCGAGGACGGAAGTGTTCGCTGTCTTGCTTTCGACGTTATTGGTTTGATCAAAGGCGACTTCTACTCTAGCTCTGCCAGAAAGAAGCAAAGCTCAAATTCTGTCTGGGAAATTATACGTGCATCGGATCGTTTGGTAGCAGTTGTCTGCCGTGTTCTCTGCCCGGTTCTCGTCTAAGCAGTAGCAATATTACTCCTGCATGTCGGCTTCTTCTACTTTCCCCCAATAATATCCTCGAAAGCAAGAGAGATCAAAAGATGCTGGCCGCTGTTTTTACAGCAGCCTTGGTTAGATCGGCAATGGGGCAGACATGCCCTCCCTCTTATGTGGTAGATGACAGCTCGTACTCGTTGTCACAGTATGGGGAGGATAGAGAACACTGTGCTAATGCCTGCAATGCTGCTGGCAACTG
>BRXX01000418.1:0-73867 GCA_030267905.1 Triparma verrucosa
AACCCTAACCCTAACCCTAACCCTAACCCTAACCCTAACCCTAACCCTAACCCTAACCCTAACCCTTAACCCTAACTCCTCCATCTCAATATCGATAGCCTGCATGGCTTCCACAAAAAGGGGAGTTGAAATTTTATCTGCGCCCTCCACAACTATGCTCACGCTACCCTACGTACAGACGATAATAACCCCTAGCCTCCCTTCTCGCTTGACACACGCCTTATCGGGGAGAAATAAACAAGGACCTACACGCGAGCCCTGCTCAAATTGGCCTCCTCCGTTGAAACCTCCCTGCCCAAGGCTTAACTTTACGATTCTGAGGGTAAGACTGTAACAACCTCACCCTAGAATACTAGCTATGCACGTGTTACTTTTCACTTTTTCGAATATTCATAAATATGATAGTTTCTTCTCATGCAATTATTTTTCCAACAACTTGGCAAGGTGCCTGAGAAGATTTTACCTCAATTTACTCTCCTTCACCGTCTTCCTTCTTTTTATAACAAACTTAGAAATTCCTATTATAAACTTAAAACCTATGCGAAATTATTCTTCATTTCTTCCTCTTCTTCCTCTTCCCTCCCTTCCCTCCTCCTTCTTCTTCTCCCAAGAATTTCCCTAGCCAGCTCCCGATCTCCTTCACGCCCTCCCCCTCCAGCCTCCCCAAAACCTTGAACCCCTCCTCCTCCTTGTCGTCCCTCTCCAAATACACTACCAGGGGGTACTTCTTGACCTTGAGCAGCCTGCCGAGCTCCAAATTCGAACCCCGCGACACCGCCATCTTGAGGCCCTTCACGTTCCTGTGCTTGTAAGCCAGCGACACGTACTTGTGCGAGATCTCGTACTTGTCCGTGAGTAGAATTGCGGCCTTTGTTACATCGCCAGCGAACAGCTTCTTGGCCGTCAAGTCCGCCTTTCTGTTGACGTCGAGGACGCTCTTTCTCGGCAGCTGGGAGGTCGCGAAGAGGTAAATGTCCTTCGATTTCTGCGACTGGTCCTCGTAGAACGTCTCTTTTCCGCCGATTATTATGCTTATCTTTGCGCCCATATTGCCCTTGGGCTTCGACCCGCAGAGCTTGACGTTCTTCTTCCCGTCGCAGATCACTCCCCCGATCTTCAAGAAGCCGTCCACCTTAGGTGCAAGCTCGGAGACCATGTCAGCGATGCTGAGATGAGCGAAGCGACGATGAGTTAACAAGATTTAAAGAGGCAGGAGGATTGACTGCCGAATTCCCAGTTCCTCGCTTCGCCCCTCAAGCCCTCGCTCTAGCTCACCTGTCCCGTTTAAAGTGGTAAATAACCATCCATATGTTCTTGGATGACTTGTCTGGAAACTTTGCCTCTCCAAGTTTGGCCACTGTTCGCCCGAAAAGGTCTTCGTGCTTCAGCTCCTTCGGCGGCTGCTGTTGCTGTGCGCGCCTCTGCCCTCCCCCCTGTGCACCACCGCCACCTCCGAACATGTTGGAGAACATCTCAAAGGGATCGAAGCCTCCTCCTCCTCCTCCGCCCCTCGATCCGCCAGAGCTGAAGTGAAAGTTACTTCCTCCTCCGGGAAATCCCCCCCCTCCCGGAAATCCCCCTCCCCCCCCTCTATGAAATCCCCCCCCTCCCCTCCCCCCTCCCCCTCCTCCCGGCCCCCAGGCGTCCGGGTCTCCGCCCCGCTCCTTGCTCTGCACACCCTCCTTTCCGTGCCGGTCGTATATCTTCTTCATCTCCTCGTCTCCGAGAGTATTGTACGCCTCGGAAACCGCCATGAACTTATCGTTCGCAGTGGGGTCATCGGGGTTCTTTGGGAAGAAGAAAAGTAAGACATGGGTTCAGATAGGGTGGCTGCGGTTGGCAGGAGCTTCATCTTCTTCTTCTTCTTACCTTGTCGGGGTGATATTCCAACGCCAACTTCCTGTACGCCTTCTTGATCTCCTTCTGATTGGCGCTCCGTTTCAAGCCCTGCGACGAGAACGACGATCGTGAAGATTTGGGGGTTAAATTGCTAGCAAAGGTGCCTTGCAGGTCATCAACCAGCTCCTAAGTCTGATCATCAACACCTTCTACAACAGCAACAAGGAGGTCTTTCTCCTATCGAGCGGAATATGAGCTCACCAAAACTTTATAATAATCGTCACTCTTGATGTTGGCCTTGGGCTTTTTCTTTCCGGAAGCCTTCTTCTTCGCAGAGACAGGCAGCGGAGTCGAGAGCAGTAGTAGCGCAACTAGGAAGAGCAGGGGCAGGACTCGTTTTCTATGCGGCTGCATTGTTGCCACTTGGAAGCGAGGTAGAGCGACCCTCAAAAACTCCCTTAAAACTCCTTCTGTACGTTCGTTTATAGGGAAGCTTCCTATCAATATCTAAAACTGTAATAAATGTATGCTTCACCCTCGGTAGATCGTCTGCGGCACTTAATTCAGCAGAAAAATAGGGTTAAACTCAATCAGATTTGCCAGAGGCATGAAATACTCTCCAGTCGACCGTGAACATCTCCTGGTGCGTAAATGTTTGCCTATCCTTGCTCCTGGTCCTGAATTTACTTGTTTTGATCCACTGTCCTGATCCACTATCTCCTATCGTCGTATAAAATGAGATATTCGACCTACTTTCATACTCTTCATCGCTCGGCGAATGCTCATGATTACGATCCACCTCCTCGCCACCCACGCAATCGATGAACCGTTTCACGCACCATTTCGCTGTCACTCTAACAGTACGCCCTCGCGCACTTCACGCGCCCATCCCTCCCGCTCAACAGCAGCAGCGCTCCCTCCCAAACCTCACCTCACCTCCATCTCACCTACAGCACACCACTACACAACCACCACCACCACCATGTCGTTCCCCGGCGCCGTAGCTCAGCGCGCCTGGCACCTGATCGACGCCAAGAACCAAGTAGTCGGCCGCCTCGCGACCCAGATCGCTCCCCTCCTGAAGGGAAAGCACAAGCCCACCTTCCGTCCCAACGCCGATTGCGGCGACAACGTGGTGGTGATCAACGCCGAGAAGGTCAAGTTCACCGGAAAGAAATTGCAGCAGAAGCTGTACTACTGGCACACCAACTACCCCGGCGGCTTGCGCTCTAGAAAGGCTGGCGACCAGCTCGCCCGTCAACCCACCAAGGTCCTCCGCTCTGCCGTCCTAGGCATGCTCACTAGAAACAAGCTCCGCCACGGCTACATGGAGAAGAGGTTGCACATATATCCCGGGGAGGCGCACCCGCACACTGCGGAGGTCGGCGATTTGAAGCCTCTGCCCAGGGTGCCCTATCCGAGCAGGAAGGGGGATTTTCATTTTGGTCTGAAGACGTTCGATAAAAAATAGAAAGATCTCCTGTTTGTGAGCAAACCCTCTCAATCTCTATATCTTTACTTTCGCACAATCACTTCGCTTTGCTTCTTTTCACTTCACTTCTTTACTTCCCAAATCCATCTCCATCGCCGCCTCCCGCCAAACCCAACTCGATCCTCTTTATAATGGCATCTCCCCCCTTGCCCATCTTGCCGATGACGTCCCCTAGACTCCCTCTATCACCCTTGCCGTCCTTCAAAAATTCATTTAAATTCACCCCAATCTCCTTCAAGGCCTTCAGCGCCTCCATGCTCGCCTTGACCCTCTCCGCCTCAACATCCCGACGCCCCCTCTCCTTCTTTTTAATGAGCTTCTCGGTGAACTCGGCCTTCATCTCCTCGAGTTCCTGCTCCTTCTCCACCCTCTCCCGGGCGGCCCTGAGCTTCAGCCTAAGACGTGCGTAGCGAGGTACTCGTTAGAACTACGCGTCGTTGCTTCGCTCCTCTCCGACCCTCTCCGACCCTCTCCGACCCTCTCCGCGCCTCACCTCTCCATCTCCTCCCCCCGCCTGTAGGCCTCCATCTCCTCCTTCTTCGCCTCTTCGCGGGCCGCCTTGGCCTTCTCGCCTAAAGAGGACGACTTGAACTGGGACGCCATCAACTCGCTAGCCACGTAACCCAAATACTGCACGCCGGCTATCTTGCAGCCGTACCCCCTCACGGTCTTCTCCAAATTGGTGAAGCCGCCGTTGTCCGACATGCTCTGCAACTTGGAGTTGATCTGGTCGTACTTTATGCCGCTCCCGATGTTGACAAGGTCGGACTTCAACAGTTTATTGACGGCGGCGGGCAAGTCCTCGATGGCGTCGATGAGCCGCTCCGCGTCTTCGATCTGAACTTGGACGTGGAGCTTGACCGTGGCGTCGCAGTTGTCGGACGTCTTCAACGGGATGGAGAGGTCGGAGAAATCCCAGGAAGTTTTCAGGACGGAGAACGGGTCAACACTGTTGCCCCACTTGAAAGTGTGGACGGTGTCGTATATGGAGGGCATGAAGGAGTGAGGGCCCTTGATGCACCGACGCAGGAGTGTCGTCGATTGGCTGCGATGAGCGAAATGAAAAGTCGGGTTAAATACTGCAGCCAGCGCTCGTGTGTCGGCTCGCCTCACCTGTTGGGGTCAGGGTCGCCATGGGCCAGGGTCTTCATCTGCAGGCCGGAAATCTTCTTGGCCTCCACGTCGGAAGCGTCAGAGATGCCGGGGCCGAGCGCATTGTGGACCTTCGTGTACACCACGCAGCAATCGTTGGGGCTGAGGAGACGAACGAAGTCCTTCACGGCAACGGAGCGGTGGTGAACAGGGTTGAGGAACATCGTTACGGGCCCTGCAATGTGCTCGGTCCTCCCATCCACGTAGTTTACCACGAGGTACTGCTCCGATTTCGCGGAGAAGCGGTCTAAGAAGCGTATGTTCGAGTAGAAGAGGCGGACGAGCCTGCGACAAAGGAAGGGGTGTGAGAAGTTGTCAGCAGCATGTCGACATCAAGTACTCACGCCTCTCTCACCTGGGCCCTATGATCTCGGTCTGCGTTCCATTCATGTTCCAAACGGCCGCGGCTTCGCCCTGTTTTATTGTGCGCTTGCCAAAGCGAATGTAGCGCCTGTAATTGCCGCCGCGGAAGTCGAGGCCCATTTTATTGTGATGCTGTGGGAGGGTTGGTGAGTGCGGTAGGTGGGAGTTAGCGTTGATGGTGGATTAATTGGCGTGATTAAGCTAGCTGTAAACTGTTCAAGTCTTGTTTCGGATTGATTGTCATAATAACGATATATTATGACGTGAGAGACGTGAACTTGTCATTTTCCGAGATTGCTTGCTACAATTCCCACTGCATCCTATTTTATGGAGGAAGTCGGGCGTACTTATGTCTGTGTGACTGAAAGTCTGGAAATCTTTCTTCCATCTGAGCATTCCTCAATCCCGTCCCAATTGCGCCCCCAAGCTCCTCTCTGTTCCAACGGACAATCCCACCACAGCTAAATTCACACCTTCGGAGCGTTAAAACATCACTATCTCAACAATTAAAACTTTTTGCAGCTCTGACCTTCCGCGTATCACAGCTCCCATCACCGTCTCAATCAACAGCATCACACACTGACCATGTCCTTTCACGCCACCATGTGCCAGCCCGAGGAGACTCCTGTCTGGTTGACTTCTAACCTCTTCTCGTCCAACAACCTGGACACGGTGATTGACACTTGCAGCTTGGATCCGAATCATTACTTCCACCCCTTATCCCACGTCGACAACTCTCGCCTAAATGCCACCTTCGGAAACATGGACGAGCCCAACCCTCCCGTCCAGCTGGCCTGCGACTACACTCGCACGACGGCGACGCCGTCCCTGTCGACGTTGAAGTCCAACTACTGGGACGCTCCTCCCAAGACCCTGACAAAGTCCACTTGGTTTTACCTTGACCCAACTTCGTCCAAGCGCCCTCCTCAGCCTCTGCACCCTGACGACGATTTCAAGGTCGAGGAGATGTATAGAACCTTGAATGCTAAGCCGATCGAGGGTGTTGGCGAAGGCGTGGAGTTGGAGAAATCCTACAACGGGGGGAAGAAGTACAGGGCAGTGCTGGAGGAGGTGAGCCGAGAGAAAAAATCTAACTTGCACCACAACATGCATGCTGCATGTGCATGATTCTGACTTCACTTCACGCAGGTCCTCGGGGCCGCCTCCCAAACTCAGCCCCTCCCGACGAATCCGACCTCCGCGGCCTCCGCCCCTCCCCCTCCCCCCCTCCTCCTCGCCGGCAAAGTCTACACCCTGAAGCTCAAGCCTGTCGGCCTGAAGAACACCTTCTCCTCCACCCTCCAGCTCCAAAGGGGCTACGGCCCCTACTCCTACCCCGGAGAGGCCGAGGAGTCCCGCCTCTCCTCCCACGGTCCTCCCAAGGAGATAATCTTCGTGATTCATGGTATTGGGGAGCTGGTCTGGTCCAAGACTGAGGTAACCTTCGTCCCTTCGATGATCGAACAGATGAACACCCTCCGCATCGACATTCACAAGCGGCAGTTGAAGGACTACGACGACGCCCTGAAGAAGCACCGTGAAGAAGGAGGTGAGAGCGATCGCACCACCGTGACCATTTTTTTTCTTTCGTCGTCCTAACTCCTCGGCTAAGGTCCAGAACCTGCCTTACCGCAAAAAATTGAGATCCTACCAATCATTTGGTACCAGGTCTGGCACACCGGCACGGACATAAAGAAGTCCCTAGACTCAATAACAATCCGCACGATTCCCGTAGTCCGCACAATCGCGAACGACATCATCTTCGACGTGCTCATGTACCAGCAGAAGGTGAGAGTGTAAAATTGTGACGGACGCCAATCAATGCATCAACATTAACTCGAGTTCCGTCTGCGCAGGAGTTGCGTGATAAAATTTTGAAATTCGTTGGCGAGGAATGTAGGATGCTGTGGTCGCAGTACATGATGGTTAATAGTGGGTACGAGGGGGATATATCGATTTGCGGGCATAGTTTGGGAAGTATTATTGCGTGGGATTTGGTCACGAGGTTGAAGGAGGAGGGCGGGAAGCAAGGAGATTTCGAAGGCGAGACGAGGGACCAGCCGAGGCCCACCTTCAAGTGGGGGCCGGGGAGAAGCTCTATGAGCGAAGACTCTCCCAGCTCCGGCTCAAACTCCCTCCCCGCCGAGCCCCGCAACGTCTGGCTAATGGGCTCGCCCGTCGGCCTCTTCCTAACCGTCCGTGACTCCCACTCCTCCATCCTCTCCGACCCTCACTTCACCCTCCTAAACGCCAACACTTCCCTCTACAACATCTTCAATCCTTCAGACCCTGTCGCGTACAGGATCGAACCCCTCCAACTCCCCATAGGAACCCCTAAATCCTCCATCCCCCCCCCCTGCTACGTTCCGACCGCCGACCCAACCTTCGGCTCAATCGACGGCGTCCGGGCCCACCTAAAAGCCAAAGAACACATGGCCAACGCCTCCAAAAAGATCTCCGAGGGCGTAAAAATAGCCGAAAAATTATTCGGCGGCTTCTCCAAACAAATCAAGAGTTTGGGGACCAACGACGAATCGTCGGAAGAACTCGAAAGACCTTCCATAGAATCTATAGACGGTGACGACGCAATAACCTTCACCCTCGCCGGTGCTTCCAATTCTCGTATAGACTATCAAGTCCAAACATCAGTCCTCGAAAGTGAATTATTAAGCTCAATCACAGCTCACACCAGCTACTTCAATAACTCAGACGTCATTGCCATGTTAACACGAAAGTAGAAAAAAGAACCAAGAGATTTTGCAACTAACTTCATTGTCTTTTTCTTACTTACTCACTTACTTATTTTCCCCTCCTTCTGATTGCGCCTTACTGATTGCGACGTCAAACCTGACCTTCACACTTTCACTTTCAAATTGCCTTCGCCTTTCCCATTCCCATTCCCCCCCCTACCCCCCCTTTCCCCCCCTATCCCCCCCTATTACATTTTTCGAACCTGCACTTCTTATTAGGATCACGTGAAACGTAGGATCCATCTTTGCACTTTCGAACGTCTTGCTGGCAGACTCTGGGAGGGCAATCGTAGAAGTTGCAGTCGTTCTTAAGATCACGTAAAACGGAGGATCCGTCGTCGCACTCTTGAGCGTCTTTCGAGCAGTCTTTACACCTCGCATCCCCTGGAATAATACAGCTTTTCTTTGTGCATGCAAATACTGCTCCTGCTTCTGAACGTTCGCATTTGTTACACCCGTCAAACCAATTGAGGCAATTGTTCTGAGCGCAGTTCCCCGTCGTGCCTATATTATTGGGCGCGCAGGTTGAGGTGACGCAGTACGGAGGATTTTCTGCTTCCAGACAAAACTTCGATTTACATGAAGGCGACCACCAGTCGAAAATCCACGCGGAATAACTGTAAATCGTCAAAAACTGACTTTCGCATGTATTGCAGCCGTCGTACCACACTTTGCAATCCTCGTCAACGCAATTCCCGTACCCATCTCTTTGATCTTGACACTCTTTCAAACACTTTCCCGGAAGGTCAGGTATCATCGGATTCGTTGGAGCGCAGACTACACAGAAAGACGCCGTTAGAATCATCATCGTCATGTGAATTCAGGCTTACTCGTTGGTTCTCACCTAACGGAGGTTTACATATATCCAGGAAGTCCGGATAACCAACGCAGCTGTCGTTCTCCTTTTTGTACTTTACGCATACCTCAGTACCAGTAGACCAGTCAGTACGAAGCCATTGGTTCTTATTACATTTCTTTTGTAGAGAACGGAGATGAGACGTCGTATTCGTAGTAGACGTCGAGGCGACGCTCACGGAAGTCAGCCCAAACATTAAAAGGGAGAAGAGGTGCATGGTGATCTTTGCGGAACGTGTGAGAACGTGTGAGAATGAAGGTTTTAGGTTTCCCGACCGCCGCTGAACGCCTAGATTTACATCTAGATTTACATGAAATATCAATGTCGGTGGCGATTATGCCATGGGCAAAAATTAGACCTATCCACGTACCGAAAGGGGAATGAGATTGCCGAGGAAGTGATGAGAAATTTTGGGATTGGCCTGTTAAATATTTTGACAGCTTGCACTTTACCTCGGACGCGATATGAATGCGAGAGGAGTCGAGATGCATTCTAATGCACCAAAGACACAATTGAATATCGACGCGGGCGGTGACGACGACGGAGAGAAGCGGGATGAGTCTGGAGGGAAGGCTCCTGCTGCAGCTGCGGATGTGTCTCCACATGAAAATGAAATCCAATTTATGGCCCCTTACAGCTCCCAACCGCCAAATGGTCCGATCCCCCACCCTCTATTCTCCGCGGTTAGCGCGATTGAGAACAATGGAGGCGTGGTGACGCAAGCAGGGCTGGGAAAAGGAGGCCTGGTTCCGACAGGCCCGGAGGCCTCGCAGAAAAATTGGCAATCGGATAGAGGGCGTCGAGAGAAACAAGCACGGAAAGATAATTCGAGCCTGCGGTATCAACGGCTGCACCTTCAAGGCCGCCTACACCACCCAAATGCGCAATCACAGGGCGTCGAAGCACAACATTGATGTTCGGTGGTTCCGCTGCCAGGAGGCAGGCTGTGACTACAAGGCCAAATACGCTGGTCACGTTAAGAGACACAAGCAGAGCGCTCACAATATCGACGTGGTCTGGCACCACTGCAAGGAGGTGAGATTCTGATCTATCGATCAAATTCAGAGGCCGTTCGTTTCGTCAAACCTTCTCGCACTGCACTAATTATCTCATCACCGCTCCGCTGCTTTATTCTAACTCGTCGTTTCGCTCCTCAATCCACTCGCCGTCGTCACTACAGGATAACTGTGCGTACAAGGCGAAGGATGCCGGCAACCTCAAGAAACACAAGCAGCTCGCTCACGACATCAACGTCCGCTGGTACTCCTGCGGAGAGCCCGGGACCAAGAAGGGGACCATCTGCGACTTCAAATCCAAGCAGGCTGGCCACATCAAGCGCCACAAGCAGTGCATCCACGACATAGATGTTCAGTGGCACTACTGCCTCGTCGACGGTTGCGAGTACAAGCACACATACAAGCCGAACCTCAAAAGGCGCAAGCAGGACCGCCACAACATCGACGTGAAGTGGAGGTTCTGCGACGTCAAGGGGTGCGAGTACAAAGCGAAGCAGGTGAGGCTGGAAATGTTTTCGATTGTTGTCCGTTATATGGCTGCGCAATTCTGACTTGCTACGCTTGTCGCAGCCCGGAAACCTCAAGCAGCACAGGCAGAGGATTCACAACATTACCACGCCGTCGAAGCCTGCCGCCGCCTTGAAGTCGGAGGGGGGCAACGAAGGCTCGGAAGACTCTGACGACGACGATGAAGTACAATTGAGTAGTATGAATATATATTTGAACCAATTTTTAAAATAAAATTTATATACCTCGAAGAGCCCGAAGCAGAAAAAAAGAAAGGAAAGGTCGTCAACGTCGTGCACGGAGTGTCTGTTTACTTCAGGTTCGAATTTTTTGTTTGAGATGCTAGCGAGAGGAGGGGACTGAAGGGGTTGACGTTCGAATTTGTAAACGTAAAATGAAGTAGAGTGTGGCCTAGAGTGTGTGGTTTTTGAAATGACGAAGAGCGTGAAAGTTTATTTTATTATTATTTTCTTAGAAGTCTGTTGTACCTTTTCTTAATTACAGTTGTTTTTCGACGCTTGAGAAACTCGTTGTTAGACATAATCTTCTCCCAGTCACTCCCATGCACCTCCACACCCCTCTTCAGAGCGGCGTCTTCCTCAGACGTCCAAGCATAAACACTACTTGGAGTAACCGCCCTCAACTCTTCGTACTTCTCAGGGAACTTCAAATAGAGGCGAGTCTGGAGATCCGCCAGAGTTCTATGGGCTAATACCTTATCATTATCGTCCTTGATCCGCTTGAAGTCCAGCCCATACTTACCGACGACCTTCAGCAGAGCATCATCCTCCTCCTCCGTCCACGGTTTCCCTTTACCCACCCGTTTCTTCTTCGTCTTCCCCGGCTTGGTCTCCTCCTCTGCCTTCCTCTTCACGCCAACAACGACCTCCTCCACAACCTCCTCCACTTCCTCCTACTTCACAACAACCTCTCCTTCTCCGACAGAACTCCCTCCGACACCCTCGTTCTCGTTTGTTTCATCAAAGTAACCTTCCTCGCGCTTAATATCCATCAAATACTCAACTTTCACGTCGATATCGATCATATTACTCTCCTCTTCCTTAACGGCGTTCATATTGCGTACGGTTGAAGAGATATAACAATCGAGCAGTTGATTTAAAATTATGGATTTTGGCTGATAAATATTTTGACTGATAATTAACTACTTTCGCACACTTCACACATAATGAGTAGACCAGATACCACCTTTGAGTCGTCCTTGTCTCTTTCAGACGGTATAAAAGCCTCAGACATCGCAATATCGTCAGTAATTGACACAATACCATCATCGTCCGAGTCAACCACAAACCCGTCAACTTCTGTTCCTCCTTCTGTTCCTCCTTCTGTTCCTCCTCCTCCTCCTAAAATTTCAGCGACTGTACTATCTTCTAATAATTACGCTCCACTACCTTATTATTCGCCTCCTCAATCGCCTTCAAAATCAAACACTAAACTGCATGATTATTCACCAATAACAAATCCAATAAAAACAACCCCAATCAAACCTCCCCAAAACCCTCCCCAAAATCTCGCCATAATAGGCGGCGGTATAACCGGCCTCGGCTGCGCCTATTCTCTCCTCTCCTCCTCTCCTTCCCTCTTCACCTCCTCCCTCGGGGGAAACGCCTTAACCTTATCTCTCCCAGATTCTTCATCTCCTTCATTACTAAAGAAGACTGAAGTAGACGTAGGGTTCATGGTATTTAATGAAAGGAATTATCCTAATCTAATTAAATTCTTTAATAATATTGACGTACAAGCTGAGAATAGGTGAGAACACGTCTCGCTTATATAGATAGAGACGGTCTTCGATATAAGCGAACAAAACACACGGCAGAACATAAGACATTGTATCGACCTTTTATAACCTTTTCAATACGACTTCTGCAGACGCGAATATTCATACGCTACATTCGGAGCCGCTACATTCAGACGACAACGTAAACTAAATATAATTAATATCATTTTAACTCTTACATAAACCAAACACAAACACTCCCCCCTTCCTTCAACTAACATCATCTTATCCTGCGTTTCGTCGTTATTTCTCAGCGACATGTCCCTCTCAATAACCTTAACTAATCCTTCTTCTACGTTCTGTTCTTCTTCGATCTTCTCGAATCTCATGAATTTACTATCCCCTACTTTTTACGTTATGATATCCGATATTTTGTTTTTTAATAAAGACGTTAAGAGGTATATGGAGATGGAGGAAGATGATCCGAGTAGGTTTATTTGTATAAGAGGTGAGATTTTAATAAGATTTTGTGTGTGTGTTTTGTTTTTTTAAAGGGAATGAGGTAAACGATTTAATATATTCTAACAAAAAAAATCCATCCAAACGCCTATAGAATATCTAAAAACCGAAAAATACTCTGAAGCGTTTACGATTCGTTACCTTCTGCCGCTCTGTTGTGCTATTTGGTCTATTTCTATAGACGAAGTCCTCTCCTTTCCCGTGTTAATCTTGTCTAGTTTTTTAACATCACATTCTATGTTGACTTTCGGAGAAAGAGAACAGTGGTTGACTGTTAAAGGTAGGAGTAGGAGGTATGTTGAGAAGGTTGTGGAGGAGGTGGAGGGGAAAGGGGGGAGGGTTGTGGTTAAGGAGGTTACGAGAGTTGAGGTGAGAGAAGGATTTTTAAAACGATTAAAGAAGGTTTTCACGGAACAACATCTAACACAAAAAAAATAACCTCAGAGATTGATTAAAAAAGACGGCGTATCCTGGGAAATATTCTCCGGCACCCTCAGCCTCGGCACCTTCTCCAAAGTAATCTTCGCCGTACCCCCTCCTCTCGCTTACAAGCTCCTCTCCTCCGACCCAAAAATTTCAACGATGTCATGTCTAAAAAACGTAGAATACGTTAACAACTCAATCTACGTCCACAACGATGATTCTTACATGCCGCCGAATAAATATTGCTGGGGGGCTTGGAATTGTAAAGGGGATTACGTTAGGTTGAAGGAGAAAATTGAAGGGAAGAAGGGGGGGAAGAGGATGGAGGAATGCGGTGTTACTTATTGGTTGAATAGACTGCAGAATTTAAAGACGGAGGTGAGACGTGTTTGTTTTAATCCTTTAAAAAGCATAACCCTAACCTCCCTCTCTTCCTCCAACGTAAAAAACCGTCCCGTTTATTCATCAGACGAATTTCTTCGTAACACTAAACCCTCCCACACCCCCCCCTAACTCAACTCTCCTAACCCTCCCCCACCCCGTCTTCAACTCAAAGACGTTGTCCTCCGTCAACGCCGTTAAATCATTGAACGGTAAAGATGGATTATTCTTTTGTGGAGCTTGGGGAGGTTATGGTTTTCATGAAGATGGTTTAAAAAGTGGTATCGAAGTCGCTCGATTAATTGACAACAACGTTCCGGAACCAGAGGTGAGCATCGAAAGAAACTCTGACGAGATATTATATTACGTTTACATAAACGTAGTCGTATAAACCCCTTACTCTCACACTCCCTTCTTCACAATCACCTAAAAACAAACATATACAGTCAGTAATAACTGCCCCCACCTCCCCCTCCTACCTCACCCTTCTCTCCACATTCTTAACAAAAACTCTCCCCTACACAATCTCTAAAAAAATCGTTATACGATACCTTAAAAAATATATTACTATAGGACGTATTAACCTAATCCTACCTTCACCGGATAAAGTAATTCAAATAGGAGTAAACGACGGAACCTCCGTCTTGGAATTAAAGGTGTTCTCAAATAAATTTTTTGTTAATGTTGTTTTAGGTGCTGATTTAGGTTTGAGTAAAAGCTACGGGAAAGGTTTATTCAAGATAGTTAATAATAAAAAAAAATATGGTACTGATCGAATAGATGAAATTTTAGGTGACGTTAATGGTTTGAAGAATCTTTTTAGATTGTTTATTAAGAATAGGGATAAGGGTAAGGCGAGTGAGAGTAGGATTATGACGGGAGCGGGTCTTTTTTTTAGTTGGGTTGGGAGGACGATCGATATGATGAGGTATACGTCTCTTTTGGATAATTCGGAGAGGGGAGGTGAGTGAACGTTGAAGACAACGGTGTGGATGTTTTAACCCCCGTTGGTATTAAAAGAGAAAGCTAACTTAATTTACATTTTCACCCGCGGTAACACCCGTAACCAGGGTCGAGGGAGAACATTCACGCGCACTATGACCTGTCGAACGATCTGTTCATGTCCTTCCTGGACGATGAGACTCGGATGTACTCCTCCGCCGTCTTCGACGGACAGGGAATGGGGGGGACCCTCGCAGAAGCTCAAAATCGAAAGCTTGACATCCTATGCGAGAGGTGAGGCTGGATTGATGATTAATAAGTAAATCTTATACTCGTTTTCACCACCTAATTCTGACTCGTTGACCCTAAATAAAATCGTTCTTGCGACTCGCTTTGCTCGTCTAAGGGCGGGTCTGGACGCCTCCGTCCACCTGCTTGACATCGGTTTCGGTTGGGGAGGTCTTTCCATACACGCCGCGAAGAAGTACTGCTGCAAGGTGACCGGAATCACACTCAGCGTCGAGCAGAACGCTCTCGCGACGGAGAGAGTCAAGGCCATGGGATTGGGACACTTGATTGAGTTCGAGATCGTTGATTATAGGACCTTCGCGAAGAGGAAAGAGAACAAGCTGCGCTTCGATAGGGTCATCAGCTGCGAGATGATCGAGGCGGTGGGCCACAACCATTTGGGAGAGGTGAGTGCACGCTTAGATTGGGTTTGCGACTTCACCAATCAAAATAATCGTCGCTTCGCTCGCTCACTCGCTGATACATTGCCGCAGTTCTTCGACGCCGTCCAGAAGGTCTTGAAGCCCAGTGGCTGCCTTGTAATGGAGGCGATATGCACCCCTGAGTCCCGCTACGAGGAGTACCGCAAGAGCACCGACTTCATAAACTCCGTCATCTTCCCCGGCTCGTGCTGCCCGTCCCTCCACGCCCTGGTGGACGCCGCCTATGTCAATGCCCCATCCCTCAGGCTCCAGAAAATCGAGGACTACGGCATCCACTACGCTGAGACGTTGAAGGTTTGGAGGAGCCGCTTCAACGCGAACATCGAGCGCGTGAGGGAACTCGGCTTCGACGACGAGTTCATGAGGCTGTGGAACTATTACTTTGCGTACTGCGAGGCGGGGTTCGAGAGTGAAACGGAGAACCTCCTCGTGCTAGTGTTCGGAGCCCCGGGGTGGAAGCGCCAGAGGAAAAGTGAGAAATGAGGGTAGGGAAATTTGAAAGCGAGAAGTAAGGTGGGGAGTTAACGAGAAAGAAGGAATAATTTGATGCATATTTTTTTAATAGTGAAATCTTCTCATCAGAATCTTTTTGAGGGGGCAGAGAAGTTCGAAAACTCTAAGATCCTCAAACAAAAAGTGAGCTAGAATCGTCGACGATCGCCATTCTGAGACAGTTTGGCAGGCAAACGTGTTTTTGTAGGAATGCAAAGCTATCCCTTGCTAACTTCGCGCTGAAATATACAACCCTTCAATTTCCTCGGCAAAGCGGCACCTTCTGGATGCTGCTCTAAATACCTACCCTTCCCACCTCAACCGCCATCGAACGGCAAATCCGAACCTCGCGCTCCCTCCACTGAACTAACACACACACACCTCTACCCCTCGCCCTCGCGCAGAACATAAAATAAAAATGTCTTCCTTTAAGAAAGTCGTCCTCGTGTGCACGTCATCGCCTTCGCTCAAAAACGGGCACCCCACTGGTCTGTGGCTTGAGGAGCTCGCGACTCCATACTACGTCTTCCTCGAGGCCGGTTTCGAGTGCGTCATCGCTAGCACGGCCGGCGGTCCCGTCCCCATCGATCAGGGTTCTGTCACCGGCGACTTCTTCACCGAGGACTCCAAGAAGTTCCTCCACGACCCCGTCGCGATTGGAAAGCTTGGCCACAGCGTTCCGCTGTCCTCCCTCTCGTTCCCCGACTGCTGTGACGCCGTCTACCTCACGGGTGGGCACGGCTGCTGCGAGGACTTCGTCGACAACGCTACCCTTAAGGCCTGCATCGAATCGATGTATGCTGCAGGCAAAGCCACGGCCAGCGACTGCCACGGCGTCATCGCTCTCCCCCAGTGCGAATCTGGCGGAAAGGTAAATACCGTTTGTCATTTGGCCATTACCAACCCCACCCAATTCTAACACGCCGCTTCGCTCCTCGACTCGTTGCAGCCCCTCGTCGCAGGAAAGAAGGTCACGGGATTCGCCGACACTGAGGAGGCCGCGGTCCAGCTCACTGAGGCGGTGCCCTTCTTGATCGAGGTGAAGCTCAAGGAGCAGGGCGGAATTTTCTCGAAGGCCGCAGACTGGAACTCGCACACTGTCGTCGATGGCAACCTGATCACTGGCCAGAACCCCCAATCCAGCAAAGGCACTGCCGACGCCACTGTCGCTTTCATGAAGCAGTAAAGAATAGAGAAAGTTAAGGAATATTTTTCAACGCAATAAATCAATCGTTTTTAATTCACGGCGGCGGAGTCTCCGGAGAGGCAGGAAAGTCGCAAGTATAATAGTATGTCAGTGACTTCCGCACGTATAGATCGTCGCCGCAGTAGTCCTCGGCTATCGGAGCGGCGCGGACTCCTCTTCGTACCATTCTACACCGCTGCTGACTAAGTCGCGTCCTGGCCTTGTCGACGTCTTCTAAGACCCCCGTCCACAGAATCTCTGCAGCTGCGGCGGCGTTCGGCCATATCGCAGCGTCCATATTTGTCCTCTCGTCGAAGGCGGCGTTCCACATGCAGCTCTCGCCTCCCAACAGCAGACCGTCGGGGTCCCCGTCGGCGCCCAAATAGGAAGCAGGATCAGAGGCGTAGAATTTAGTCCAATCGCCGCCCAAATCCAAATACCAATCTGACGAAACGATGGTCTTGTAACCACCGCTTATGGTGTCCGTAATCTGATCGTTCCCCTGCCAAACTTCGACGACTGCGTCGGAAGGCACGCTCGCGCCTTCAACGGAAAAGATCTCGGCCCATCCGTGCGTTGTTTTATTGTACCTCTTCAGGATCTCCCCAAGCCCACGCTGATAGTAGTTGTAGAGATCGGTGTCTGTGTTGTATCCTTGACTATTTGCCCAGGCGACGATATTTTCATCCGCGGCCCAGCAGTCGTAGTGAGGTTCGTCACCTCCAACATGGAAGTACGGGTCAGGGAAGATTCCCCCTATTTCCGATAAGAGCGTGTCAAAGACCTCGTAAACAAGAGGGTTCGTTACGTCGGCTGGAGAGTAGTACCTTGGCCACTCCGGGTGCGGGTTGACGGTCGGGCAATCTGCTAACAATGACGGATGTGACAAACTCCAGGAGGCCATGTGCGCAGGGTGATCGAACTCAGGAATCACCCTCACGCCTCGAAGCCTCGCATACTCTACGATGCTCTGTAGATCAGATTTGCTGTACGTAAGGCTTGGATGATAGGAGCCGAATTCGGAGATGTTCGAGAACTTGGGCCACTCACTGGTGTCAATGGTGAAGGATTCACCGTCGGTGAAGTGCATGTGCAAAACGTTGAGCTTGTTCTGCGACATGGCGTCGATCTGCTTTTTAACTTCGGGCACCGTGATGTAGTGACGGGCAGGATCAAGCATCAGCCCCCTCCACGGGTACTTCGGGGCGTCTTCGATCTGAAGACCTGCTCCTTTCTTAATGACGAATCCTCTGTTCATCTGCAACAGCTGCGAGAATGTCTCCAGGCCACGAATCGCCCCGAAGCTCGTCTTCGCCTCGAGCACGATTTCTTGCTTTCCCTCCGAATGGGTAAGAGTGTACGATTCGTCCATGCCCAAGGTCGGATAAGTTGTTTGATCGGCAAGTGCCTCAACATTAATGATCAACTTTTTTATTGATGTACCGGACGGGGCATCTCCGAACGGCTTGCGTTTGAACATCTCAATCATATAATACGCTGTGTTGTATACGAGAATGTCATCTGTCTCGTCGTATTCTATTGAAAAGGTGTCAGGACCTAGGAAAAGATCATCAGCGTCCTCGCCGAGCAATAATTGTTTTGGCTGGGGCCAGAGACGGGGGGTGTCATCAGGGCCAGAGACGGGGGGTGTCATCACTAGGCGGTAGCTGGGCCTGTACCCTTGCTATTGTTGCAAGGGCGAGGAGCAAGGCAATTTGTGGTAGCATCTTCTCTTATATGTGCAAAAAACGATCTCAATTGTCCCAAAGTTTAGCAGATTTTTACAACAATTTATCCTGATCCTAAAAATAGATTACACAATTAATTCCGTTTCTAATCATTTATTTAAATTGGCTACATAATCATCTTGGATTATAGATCCCTCTGAACCTTGGCCCTCACACTTTGACACTATATTTCAGCCATGGACCAAGAAACAACATTACCTGCTCGAGGGCCTGATGAGCCTCATCCTGAGCCTGCAAAGAAACCTGATACGTCCCCCCGTCCCCCTTCTCCTTCTTCTCTTCGAACCGAATCGCCTCCAACCATCACACCTTTCGACCATTTGACTTCCCCCGGCAGCTCTGAAAAAAATATTGAGCCTTCATTAAATCCCGATGCATCCCCTCGTCCCTCCCCTCCTATTCCTCAACCTAAAATACTGACCCCCGGCAGCTCTGAACATCTTCCTGAGCCTTCCCCCCTTGCCATTCCTACTATCGTAAGTTCCAACCCATTGACAAGCCTCGTTGAGACGCAAGCTCCTAAGAAGTTCGTAACTGAGTGCGCCACATTCTATTCCGTGATATTGGGCGTTATTTCCTCTCTTGCGGCGATTCTCAGTGTCCATGCTGCCGTTGAAGAAGCATACGATATCTTCTATGACAGGTACACATATAACAAGTTCTATTATTTTTGGGAGTGGACGGTCTTCCCTTTGACCGTCACGTCCATGGCCATTTCATTCGCGTTGAAGCCTCGCCGCAAAAATCGTTTATACATGTCGCTTCTCTACCTCCAGTATACAGTGTGCGTCATGGGCCCTAACATTGTTGAGGTGGTTATAAATAAACTCTCAGTGGCGACCTTGATTTTCTTCTACACGCCGCTTTACTCGGCGATTCTTTATTTGGCTTTGCGGGTTCGGTCCAAGATGGCGCGCCTTCCTGATGAAGATCTATCCGAGTTCCTCACCACTGATGTTTTCAAGGGCGGAATATTAATTGGTCTAGCACAGACGGCTTTCCTCATCTTTTCTTCGATTCAGTGCGAGGGTGAGGCTTCAGATACGCTGGATCATGTTCCTGATTGTAAGCGAACTCTCTACTCACAGACGGGCTTGGGCTGATGGTTTCTTTGTACACCATTATCAAAATCATAAGTGGGATTGCTCCTAAGCGTATTCTAGATAAGCATATCATTATAATGAAGAACGTCGTGAACATGAGCCTGGACCTAGAGGAGAAAGTTCAAGTATCCGGATTGTCAATCTCTGCCACGTGTGCCCTGTATCTGCTTGGCAACTACGGTGCAGAGGGGGACTTTAAAGACGACCAAGAAGAGGCTTCCATGCTAGCTATGATATATCTAGGGAACGGCTGCCTTGTGGTCACCGCCGCTTGGAAGTTTGTAGTTATCAGGGGCGAGATAAGGCGAGAAGCAGAGCAAGGAACACAAGAAGATGCCGTAAATGATAGAGACTCGTCCACGCCATTGACAGAAGGCTCGTTGCTTTGGTTTTATCTCGCGTCCTTGGTAACGTCCTCAACAGCTTTCCTATGCGTCATAGGAGCCATCACAATGGATGAATTATACAAGAGTGTCAGTATAACCAGCATGCCGTTCGTTGCCATCGCATTTATCATATCAACCCTATCTTCGCCAAGAAGAGACGATCCCAAACATAAATGGCAGATTCGACTGCAATTTATGATGTGGGCGTACGGGAGTGAGGCAGCGTGGTGTGCTAAAGAAATAAGACGACAGGAATACCTCATGGCTTTTGTTCACATCGGTAGAGCTGCCCTCTGGACACTACTATATCACTGGGGGATGCAGCTCCGAGGTGCCGTAGGGCGACTACCAGACAATGACCTCGAAACGTTCTTGGTTGGCAGACTCTTCAGAAGCGGAACAGAAGTCCTCTTTTCAATTCTTTTCTTGACGTTTAGGTCGACGCAGTGCGTGATTGAACAAGGTGGGTTCACGCAATGTGTCAACACTGCTCAATGCGCAATGTTCATCTCAGTCTTCCTCATTTTTTTTTGGGGACTCAGAACAGTGCCGTTCACTCTTCGAAGAGAGTGGAGACACGATTTACACTTATCTATCGAGACAATAGCCACTATGAAAGGCTTGAGTCTGCGACGAGGGTTTCAAGGCGCTTTAATGTTTTTGACCGGTGTTTGCGGTTTGTTTCTTTTCTCTGCCATGAGCGAAGAAGAGGCGGCGGAAAATACAACAGTTTTTGTGGTCGGTTTCACGGGCATGTGTGCAGCTCTAGGAAGCCTGGTCTCCGAAATTTATTCAGGCGTAAAGGTGGAGCGGCAGCGGCGCATCGCGTCAGAGGCGGAACAGCTCGAGGAGGTGACCGCGAAAGAAGAAATCGTAGTTGAGGAATGCTCCTGGGCGTATGTCCTCGTCCCCTTTTTCATAGCTTCGGCGACATCAACGCTTTACGCGTTAGGTCGTTGGGAAATTGGCAGTATCATAGTCCCTATAGGCACATATTTATCTATTTTGTCTCTCTTATTGAAGCCAAAGCGGGTAGACTTTCGATAACGAGCCTTCCTCTTCCTTCAATACATGTCAACCGGTGGTTTGATTATTATTTTTGGAGCCAATGAGCAATTCAAAAGCGAGAATATACTCGAGGGAGTCTTGATTTTATTCTTCGGCAATTTTGTTGCTTTTACTTTGTTTAGATTTGTGTTGAGTTTTAGAGAGGTCCTGGCAGAGGTGAGGCAAGCGAAGCGAGATGTGGTTTTGGTTTTTTTCTAACACTTCGTCGAGCACAGCTAAACCCAAAGGAGTTATCTGAATTCCTATGCCATACACTTCTTATGCGTGGGTCAGCCACGGTGACCCCAATCCTTTTCTTCTCATTCGAAATAATCTCGTGCTACATCAGCAAGGGAAGCAACTTTTATTTAAACATTTTAAGCTGGCAGTGTAGATCTAAGGGTTTTGCGGCAATTTCTCTTTCTATGATAGTTGCGGCTTTCGCACTGCTGACAACTTTCAGTAAAGGGATGCCGAAAAGCGTCCAAAAGCAAACCGCGTGGGATTATTCAAGCATGGTGACATTAGATTTGACATGGTACAAAATGCTGCAGGGAGTGTTCTTCGTGATAACGGCGATGTCTTCGCTTTATCTCCTCTCAGTGTTCGGGACTTACTCCTCAACGAGAAAAGCAGAATATTTGACGACTCTAATAGGCTGGGTAGGGATATCCTCTTCGGTCGTGGTCTTGCTCATCAACAACATTGTGATCAAAAGAGTCCACGCAGCTCACAAGCTCCAGCCTTCAAGTATCAATGATAACAAGAGGTCAACGAGAAGTTTCTCAGCTACTGAAGTTGAAGACGGCATGGTCATGGCATCGTTCGTGTAAATAAAAGCGTTATCAATTTTGAATCAACGAATCGTTCTTGCCTTTATGTTCTCCTTGTCGAAGTCGTCCCCGTCTACCTCTTTGATTCTCTTGCATACTTCGTCGAGGATCCTTACTTGGCGCCTGACGCTCGAAATCTGTTTCAGGTCTGGCACAAGGGCCTTCACGTTCTGCTTTCCTCCGCCGTGTTTCTTGATGTGGTGCAGCGCGAGGGCGGTGGAAGTCGCAACGTTCGAGTCCGATATCTTGTTCCTGAACCCACATCGCACCGATGGGGGCGGAAGCGAGACCCCGGTCTCGCTGTAGATTTTGCTGCGAATGTAGTTCCTCTCGCCCATCGATCCGTTGAGTCTCCGATGTTCCTTCAGTCTCTTCTTGTTGATTTTGTCCCTCTTGTCGGCTCTCTTGATGGCCAGCGTCACCTTGTCGTCAGTGTCGGAGAGGACCTTGATGAGCTGGACTGGTTGCGGCTTGTGCGAGGAAGACGTGCGAATCTTGACGTGTCCGCCGAATGGCTCGCTGGGCTTTGAGCTCTTCAGCTCAAAATTGGTCGTCAGGGCTGGGTGGGAAAGGCGCGTCAGTTGGAGCCTCGGCATCGACCGGGATAGCAGTTGGTCGTGATGAGAGAGGGAGCGAAGAGAGGAGAGGTCAGGCTCCGCCGCCAACTTTGGAGAAGGTAGAGGTAGGGGTGCCGACGAAGATCGTTCCGTGTTCATCGAGGAGGGAGGAGAGTAAGAGGGCGGGGAGGAAGAGTAGGAAAAGCTCATTGGAAGGTCTGGAGTAAGGGGTTTGGATTTGGTGGTGGTGGTGGTGGTGGTGATAGTGACAAATTCGGCGAGTGGGCGGGCCTGCAATTTGAGGGGGGGGTCTGCGTTGCGTGTTGAGTCGATACTTTCCTGAGACTCTGGAGCTTGCGTAGGAGCTGATACTGTTTCGAGGTCGGCAGCTTTTTCGATGGCATCGGCTTTGTCGGTGACCGCTTTTTCGACGGCGGCCTTCTCAACAGCGAGATTTTCTACGGCGGCTTTCTCTTCGGTAGCTTTCTGAACAGAAGCCATTTCGACAGCCAGCTTTTCGGTGGCAGCTTTTTCCTCGGCGATTTTCGCTTTCTCTACGGCGGCTTTTTCCTCAGCGATTTTCGCTTTCTCTGCGGTGGCTTTTTCCTCGGCGACTTTCTTCTCCTTGGAAAGCTTTTCGGCGGCTAGTTTCTCAGCTGCTTTCTTTTCTGTTGCTTTCCTCTCTGCGGCCAACTTCTCCGCAGCCAACTTCTCGGCCGCTAACTTCCTTTCCGCTACCAACTTTTCCGCAGCCAACTTCTCGGCCGCTAACTTCCTTTCCGCTACCAACTTCTCCGCAGCCAACTTCTCAGCCGCAGCCAACTTCTCAGCCGCAATCCTAGCCTCTTCCGCACGCTTCACCCTCTCCTTCTCCTTCTCCCTCTCCTTCTCTTTCTCCTCTTCAGCCTCGGCGTCGCTAATCGCTTGAAGCAAAATTCTCTCCACAACCTTCATCTTCTGTTCCTTCAGCTTCAACCTCTCGGCCTCTTTCTCCCTCTCCTTCTCTTTCTCCTCTTCCGCCTCGGCGTCGCTAATCGCTTGAAGCAGAAATTTCTCTAGAACCTTCATCTTCTGTTCCTTCAGCTTCAACCTCTCGGCCTCTTTCTGCCTCTCGAGCTCCGCCTCGATCTCCCTCAAGCACCTCTCCTGCTCCTCCTTTACGACTTGGCACAGCAGCTCCTCGAGAATTCTCTTGCCCTCCTGCTCCTCCAGCCGCATTTTCTCCCTCGTCCTCTCCTCCTCCCTCAGCATGATGTTCCTCTCCCTCCTCTCCCTTCTCATCTCTTCCGTGCTCCTCGTCACCTTCCACCTCCTGCACGCCCCCTGCAACTTGACGATCATCTCGATCCTCCTTATTCCTTCCTCTTTCTCCTTCATCGCTTTCAGGACCCTCCTCGCCTTCCACCTCCTGCAAGCTCCCTGCACGGCAATCGCTGCCGTGAGTTTCTTCATGCTCTCCTTCTCGAAGTTGATCTTCTTGAACCTCTCCGTCTCCTGCTCCAGCTCCATCAGCGCCTTCATGATGTCCTCGTCATCGTTGAAGGCTTCGACGACGTGATTGCCCGGGATGACTCCCAGCGAGCGCTTAATGGCCTCTTGCAAGTCCAAGTCCTTGCTGTCGCCAGGGGACAGAATATCGATCACTTCCTTGGGAGGGGGCGAGGACATGATCTTCTCAACTTCGTTAGCTGGAATCAGCTTTCCCGCCCTTTCCTGCTGCTCCTGCTGCTGCTGTAGCTGCTGTCCCAGTTTAGCATCCCTCTCCCTGTCAATAAAGCTCGACGACATGCCCCTGTTCAACCTCTCCATCAATTCGGAAGAGCTTCGTCTCCGGGTTCCCTTGCTCGCGTCTTTGACGCGCTGCCACCTCTCTCGGGAGCCCCTCCTCTTCTGTGACGCATCGGCTCCGGAACTTCCAGCCATTATCATCTGGAAGTCCTCCGGCTTGAGCAAGCCCTTGTCGAGGAGGCTGTTCATTTTGTCCAAAACATGCAGCAGTCCGTGAGTTTCTCTCTCTTCCCATAGCGTTTTCAGCATTTGAGCCTGTTCTGTGGGGTCTATGCATTCGGCAGAACTCATTATTCGCGACTTTGAGCTCACACTTGTCCAAGCTTCGATGTTAAAATATGGGGACTTCCAGGATTATCTCAAAACGGGAACGGCTAGAAGAGAAATATTTACGAGCTTCCGGGAGTCTCAAAATTACGCTCGCCGGAGGACTACTGTACTGAGGTTATCCTGCTGAGCCCCACACGCCTACCGTCCGCCGCTATATTGTGAAGAAGATTGACGGGTTGACGACCATGGAAGCCATGTCTATCACGTCCCCCTCAAAGAGGACAAAGAATCACAGCATCTCTCGCTTCGTGAAGTCCACAACCCGCCTGCTGATCATCCTTTACATATCACTCCTTCTCGTAGTTTTGTTTACCCCTCCCTCCTCTACAACCTCCGTCGTTCACTCCTTCCTCAACCTCCGCCTCCCCCCCGACTACGTCGACAAAACCTATTCCCTCAACTGTCCCCCCCTATCCTTAGACAACCTCGACATCTTCTTCGTCTCCCACCTAATAGGCTATACCGTCCTCTCCTTCATAATCCCTTCCACCCTCTTAACCCAAACGATAAGGTGAGACAGCGAGGGAGCTAAGCGACGAGCTTGAAATGCGTCACCGCAACTTTGTTCTTTTTTTAACGCGACTCTTCGCTCGCTCGCTCGCTCGTCTCAGCGTCCTCTTCGAACTAATAGAACTATCCCTAAAACCTTGGCTCCCAAATTTCCAAGAATGCCTCTACGATTCCCTCTTCCTCGACGTAATCCTCTGCAACACCTCCGGCATAATCCTCGGTCATTTCCTCCGTAAAAAATACCTCCCAAAAATAACCTTCAACCCCTTCCTAAACCTCTCAAAATCCCTCTGCATAATAACCTCAACTCTAATAAGTTTAACAAACGGTTTCACCTTGAAGACTCTCTTAAAACTCCCTCCCTCTCATTATTCTTTCCCTCTCCGAACTCTAATAGTCGCATTACAACTCCACTACTTCCTCAAAGAATTAACCTTAAACACCGAACTCTCAACCTGGCGTAAATCAACCTTCCTAACGAAGCTATCCCCTTCCTCCCTCCTCTTCTCTTCTCCAATGATCGACGTAGGTCTAATCCTTTTCATAGTAGAAGCAGCTGTTATATCCAGACACGGTTTATGTACAGGTTTATTTAAAGTCGATGAATTGAATGTTGTAGCGGTTGGATATTTAAGTTTTCTAGGAACGACGTTCATAGGTAGTACGTGTATTGTTAGAGAGGATATAGGAGGTAGAGGAGGGATGATTAGAGTCGTGGGGAAGTATGATTGATAGCGCTTTTGAACACAATCAACAGCCTTTGAGACAGCGATGCAAAGGTCGCAGAGATAGCGTTCCAGGACAACCAGCATTTAGTTTAGTTTAGTTAGTTATAGATATATATATTTCGTCACAAAATTCTTTTTGTGTTCACTTCTATTTTTTCTCCCCTTAACTTAAAATTACACAACCCATTCACTTCTTCTTCTTCCCCAAAAATTTCCATCCAACATAAATACCAGCCGCCGCAGCAACGCCCAACGTCGCGTACCCCGCGTATCTATTCCACGAATTTTTAGAAGCTGAGAGCCTCTTTTTCCTCTCCTTAGCACCTTGGGCGAACCTCTCGTAAGCGTACCTGTCATAAGGGAACTATCGGGGGATTTTGGGGGTGGTGTATTTAAAGGTTACTTATAATGTTAATATGATTATAATATTTACTTGTTCAGGTGTTCATAAACCCTTAAAATCCAACACCCCTTAAAATCCTCACCTCCTCAACCCCTTCATTCCTCGCCTGCACAATCGCCCACAACCCCCAATAATAATGATTAACCTCCATAAACCTTTCAACCATTTCCATAACCTCCTCAACCTCCCCTCCCCCCTTCTCGACATATATTGTAATCCATTCTCTCATTTCCTTCGAGGACATTAATAGGGTATAATCAGGTACACCCGTATCAGTACCACCAGCGTATTCATTAAAATGATTCGCGATATCGAAGGCGGCGTAATTCGGTGAACCGTACTCGAAATCTATTAATTGAATTGAAGTACCGGAGGACATTATGTTGCCGGAGAGGAGATCGTTGTGGCAGAATACTATGGGAGGGTTGAGGGGGAGGGTTGAGGATTTACATGATTTTATGGCGAGTGATATTGAGGAGAGATTTAGGGTGTTTATTAATGGGAGGTTTACTTTTTTTTGAGCGTCTTTTGCTTCTGATAGCCAGGTGTCTAATTGGTTCCAGAGTTCGGTTGGGCCGAGACCGGAGGGAGGGATGTAAGAGTGTAGCTTTAGGATTGAAGGGATTATTGAAGGGGTACGCATTGAGGTGAGAGTGCAGGGGGAGTAACCTGAGAGAGCGAGGAAGATAATGTTTTAGACGATAAATATTGTCGGAGAAGAAAAAAGTCAGCTGTTGCCCTCACCTTCTAAGAAACCTTCGATCCTACCGTTCCCGAACCTTCCATGGTACGATATTCCCCCGAGGTAATCTGCTAAATTAGAGTACATCTCTGTTTCGATGTCACGGTCGATCATACCTTCTCCTCCGAATATTCTTATTAAGTGTTTGGAGTTTGGGGTGGAGAGGAGGTAGAGCGCGTTGGTTATTCCGCCGGAGATGGGGGTTAGGGTTGAGGTTGAGGGGGAGGGGATGGGGAGGGTGGAGGAGAGGAGTGACATCTTTTTGAAGATTTGTATGACGCGGGATTTTAACTAGCAATTGGGTTTGAAAATAGGTTCGAGTCATTCGGTTTCGGTTAGGTTATTTATATTATTGTCTAGATGTTGTGTAATATATGTATGCTCACCTCATCGCCTTTAAGGTTCTTATCAATCTCATTGAGGATGTAAGGCTGTCCACAAACTAGGCATGGCGTCGTTGATGCCTGATGAATGAATGAATAAAACAGCAATACGTGAAACAGTTAGTAGAACATTATAGTTATATAACGTTAGGCTTTAGAAGGGATGAATATGGCCCATAAATAATGATATGATTAATGAGGAGAACGAAGACGAGGCACTTTGGTGGCACTTTGGGCTGAAATTATATAAGAATTCATCGTTTATAGCGACATTTATTACGACAACTGTGGAAGTACTATTAAACTCTTACCTCTCGTGCAGCAACGAATACGTTAGTCATATTATAGACAACAATAGACAATAATAGACAATAATAAACAATAAATATCAGTCCTATTTTAACCAGCACTTTTCCATTGGATATTTGGATTCAAAAAGCGCAAAACCAGTTTGTTTGGATTGTGTGCGCTCTTCAACCTTATTCACTTGTGTCGGTTTCATTAAAATATTCTGCACTGCAATGCTTTCTAAAGCTTCTACAGCCCAATACAGTTTTAGCAGGATTGGCCGCCGAGTCGTCCTTCCACTTCTCCTCCTTTCGGGCTCCCCCCGGCCCTCCTTCTCAACGTTCATTCCCCCAACCGGCCCTTGTCAATTATCAGAAACCTGGACCGAGCTTCCTCTAATTAATACTGAAAAATTAACAAAACAAACCTCCTCCTTCACGTACCAACTCCCAAACTCCTCTACCCCTCTAAACCTATCCCCCTGTTCCTGCCTCCTCGTCCGCAACAAAGACGGCGTCGTCCGCCCCTACACCCCCACCTCCAACAACGAACAAAAAGGCTCCCTAACCTTGACCGTAAAACACTACCCCAACGGTATACTCTCCTCTTCAATATTCTCGGAATCCCCCCTAGAATTCTCTCACATCCCCGCGAACGTTAAGGTGAGAAAGAATGTAGAATGAGTGCCTTACGTTTGTTATTGCCTGTCTCTTCGTTCCCTTTTCTTTTTAGCGAACATAATCCGTTCCATCCTTCACATAAACCTTAATTTCCCTAACCCTCTCTTCCCTTCCTCCCTTGAAAAAACCAACATCTCCCCCTCCAGCTCCAATACCCTCTCCCTCCCTCAATTTCCCGCGTCCTCCTAATCGCCGGAGGCACCGGTATTACACCTATATCTCAATTACTTGAATGTTTAAATGATGAGAAGGATATAGTTAAAGAAGTAGTTATATTAATAGGCGATAATTCGAGTTCAGATGTTATTGAATTAGATGTATTAAATAAATTACCTTCAAAAAAATTCAAGGTTGTACGCGTATTTTCAGGTGGGAAAGATGGGAAATTTATTGATAGGGAATGCATTTATAAGAATTTTAATAAATCGTATAATAACTGTTTAGCGGCTATATGCGGACCACCTGGTATGATGAAAAGTATTTGCGGTGTAAGAGAGGAGAAGAATGTTACGGGTATACTTGAAGAGTTGGGTTGGAAGGATGATGAGGTTTATAAATTTTAAAGAGAAAGGATTTTAGCTTTTTATATTATCAAGTTGCGTCCATATGCTTATATAAAAAAACCTCTTCCTTTTCTTCATTTCTTATAAATAAGATCATAATGCCCCGGCCTATAAAGCATATTAATCTCCAACCCTTCCCCGAAAACATGCCTAACAACCTTCTCCTCATCATGTCCGTCTAAATATTCAACTCCTACCTTAACCCCGAAAGCTTTCACTATAGCTTGGATTGAGATTTCCGAGCTTTCGATTGAGGAGGGTTCTATTTCCGATTTGCAGTAGGAGTCGAGGGAGGGGTAGGAGAGGAGGAAGGGGGTGAAGGTTTCAGGGTGGGATTTTATGTATGAGGAACAGAGGGGACGGCAGTACCAGGTAGACATTTGGGAGGGACCGTGGGGGTCGGTTAATGTGGTGTGGAGGTTTAGAGAGCCAGAGCGGGAGGAGGGGATTGTTGAGGTTAGGAGTTCGAGGAGTTCCTGAGGATCATGTTGGGGATGGGGAAAGTAATGTTAGGGTTGAAGCTTTGAGCATTTTTTAACATGACGTGCTTGCTAACGTGGGCGGACTCGCTTATTACAGGTATGACACACTCTCTCACACACACTCTCTCACACACACTCTCTCACCTCTTGAAAGCCTTCCATTATAAGCGGATCATACCCCTGCTCTTCCAGCGTTATAATGGATTTTTGAACGTACTCTATGATTCTCAAACGCTCCGATTCATTCTCAGGCTCAGCGAGAATAGTTATCAAACCGTATAAAAAGGAACGGTAGAAGCACGAACCGTCGCCTTTTACAATGCGGATGGAGGAGTAGGTCTCAGAGAGGAGATTAAGTTGTGCGACGAAGTGGGAGGTGGAGGTGGAGTAGTTTTGGGTTGAGAGGAGGTGGGAAGGGAAGGGGAAGAGATCGGAGACGAATGGACCGGTTGGAGAAGGAGGCTCAGAAGGAGTCTCAGAAGGAGTCTCAGAAGGAGGCTCAGAAGGAGGCTCAGAAGGAGGCTCAGAAGGAGGCTCAGAAGAAGATAGTTCGGACATGATCGTATTTAATGCGGTATTTAATGCTAGTAGTGGCTAGTAGTGGCTAGGAATGGCGTCAGAGTGGCGTAAGAGTGGCGTCAGAGTGATGGGGTTAGAAAGTTTCCTAACAGTTCGTTCGGTGCGAAATCGTGTAGGGGTCTAAAGATCTGAATTGTATCTGTATCTGTATCTGTATCGTATTTCAGAGGTTATCGTTGACTTGAGGTGCCCTCGTATTGATGAAGTAGAGTCCCTCAGTCGCTCAGTCGCTCAGTCGCTTCGTAGGATGGGAATACTGACCAGAAGTGTTGCAGGACTTTTGGCACCTAAAAATCTATTGGAAACTCTTTACAAATACATTAAAGCGTTGTTTGTAGACAATAAAAACTCACTTCCGGTCCAAAGGCTATATAATTCCACTCGTGACGTAGTATATTTGAGCGGTCGGAGTTTAAGAGAAAAGAATCAGACACTTTTTCTAAGGGTCCCTCGCAGCCTCTCTCCCTCTGACGCGTTAACTGGTTTCTCGACGAAGGTGAGGGCGGTCCTAACACAGACTTCATTTGAATCTCTTTCTGACACAACACTCTTCACAACTCTCTTGACAGGCAGAAAATTGTAAGTATGGAATCAAAGTCAGATGATGACGCAGAAGACATGATGATGGTGGACGAACAAAATCACGAACCAAATAAAGATCACGATCAACCTTCCTCAACTAGCAGAGAGAGAGTGACCTCAGAATCCATGGTGCAAGATGTTGAAGTCGTCGATTCCACCCCTCCCTCATCCCCTCGCCCCAACTCCACTGCTCCTCCTTCGACTCCTCCCCCCCTTGGCACGTCCTCAACTTCGCCCGCGCCATCTCCCGCACCGTCGAGCGCCCCCACCCCTCCCTCCTCCTCCCGCCGCGGGGGCCGCAAACGCACAGCCTCCACCCGCGTCAAGGAGAACCTCATCGCCCTCCAATCCCGTCCTCCCCCCACCCCCCCTCGTAACGTCAAACCCCCTAAAATCTCCGGCACCCTTAACCCCACTCGCATCAACAACCCTTCCGTCAACGTCTCCGACATCTCCTCGACGATCCTCTCCCTAACTGCCGCGACCTGCCTTACCCAACGCGTCGTAACCGTCCGCGTAATCTGCTCCGGCGAGTACATAAAACGCGAGTCCTCCGGCCAAGCAAAAGTAAAGCGCGCCCGCTGCTACGACCTAAAATGGGAAGGTCTCCCCCAACTCCCCCCCCCAAAGCCTCCCAAAAAGAAAGCTAAAAAAAACCTACAAATACCACCGCGTTCACCTTCCCCAACCCCTTCAGAAAACTCAACCGGTTCATTAGAAGGTGAATTCCTCAACCCAAACTCCTCAACGATCCTCACAGAGGACAGTATAAAAACCCTCTCCTCCTACTCCATACACCCCTGGGAATCCCTGAACTTGAATATAGTTAAACGTGAAGGTATGGTAGGAAGTAGCGCGATAAAGAAAATGGTTAAATCGGGTATTGAGGTGTGTGATTGTACGGGAGTGGCGAGGAAGGTTGCGGGGGTGGAAGGGGGGAGGGGGAGGTGGACGGGGGGAGAGGTTGAGAGTAGGAGCTTTGTTAGTTTGATCAGGAGTTTGAGGGGGAGGTATCCGGAGGTTGGGGAGGGGAGTTTTTTGAGGTTTTTGCCGGAGGAGAGGGAGGAGATTACGGAGGGAGGAGAGGAGGTGAGAGAACATATGTAGAAGCAACCTGACAATGTGAGCGATAAGCGCTGACCTCTTTTTTTTGTTCGGAGCAGGAGACTCCTGTGAAAGAAGAAGAAGAAGAAGAAGAAGAAGAAGGGGAGGAGGAAAGTCCAGCCAGCGTCATGAGCAACAGGAGTGACGAGAAGGCAGCCGAGCCCCTCAACCTCATAGGGATCATGGAGAGGGCGAGCCCTGCGGCGACGAAGGCGGCGGAGGTCGCCAGCGGCCAGAGAGACGGACAGAAGGACGGGACGGACGAGGGAATGTTGAGCATGGAGACGCTTCAAGCGAAGCCAGTCGCGGTGGCACCCGTTGCGGTGGCTCCCACCGCCGTGGCTCCCGATCAAGCTCCCAACCCGACCCCCGCGATGTTTCCTCCCCCTGTGATGCCTCCTCCTGAGTTCCTCCCCATCCCCTCCGCCCCAGTCCAAACACCCACCCCCATGCAACAATACCAAATCCAGCTCCAGCACCAACTCCAAACCCAAGCCGCCCTCCAAATCCAACACCATCAAATTCCCCCCAAAACAACGTACAAGCCCAAATCAATAAACAAGCCCCCCCCTCGTAAGAAACTCCCCCCCTCCTCCCCCCCCCCCTCATCCACTCTCCTCTCCGTCCCTCTCTCCCAACGTCCTGGTTTAATCTCCGTATACAAGAACCTCCTCTCAACCTGCTACGAGAAAGACACGAGAGAACATAGGAGGAGAGAGTGGCAGTTCATGACAGGGGATAAGGTTGGGACGAGGTTGAGGGAGGTTGTTAATAGAGGGATGGAGTTGAGGGAGGAGGAGAAGAGGGTTATGGATGTTATTGGGAAGGGATAGGAGAGGGGTTATGAGGGATGAGAACGAGAGGTGTTTTTATGTTTAAATTGTTGTTTCGATGAAGAAAAATTGTTTGAGTATTGTTTTTGCTTTTGTTATCGTTTTTGTTTTGTAGTTTTAGAGTGCGTTGGTTGTGTTGCAAGGGTTATTCGCGTGCGGTAAGTGAAGGGCGTCTTGGCTTGTTACGGAGGAGGCGTGGGAGCGGGTTGTGGGTCTGAAGATGGCGGGTTTTATGATGTACTCGTAGCCTACAATGACGAGGAGGATGACACCGTTCACGCCCATGACGTTTATCAACCCTTGTAGAAATTCGCTGAGTTCTGTGCCTTCCTCGTTGGTGAGAGCGTACACGACCAGCGCCAAGATTGAGAAAGTAGAAAAGAGGATGAACTGCAGCCCTTCGATCCTGCCCATGTTGAGGTTCATCACGTCGCCCCAAGTCGGAGTTCTATCGCTGGGCAGCAGGGGAGGGATTAGGTAGGTCAAATACTAACTTACGAATAAGAATAATGATACCCACCAGGTAGGCCTAAAAGGATTTCCACAGTGCTCAATAAACCCCCTATCGTCAATTTTGGCATCAGGGGTAGACTCCATGATGCAGCGGAGTGACTCGGCGCTGATGAAGAGCGTCGGAATGAGGACGCCAGTAAGGTACTTGAACATTGCCGTGACTGCTGCTCCGAGCTTGCGATCAGAGAGCTTCGAGTAGAGTTTAATTCCGATGAGGAAGCTTGTTGGACAACCCAACGCCAAATCACACGCCCCGATAAAAAGTAACTTTGACCCTAAGGCATATGCTTGAATGGCATAATAAGCTGGAAGGAACAACGAACAGAGTATAATAAACAGCTTCTCTTTCCTGCTCCCGAAGTTCCTTGGATTTCCTCCAGCAGCCGGAATTGAGCAGACCCAACCAAACATCTCAAACATCCTAGACGCAGCTACCAACCTCATGTCCCCGTATTTAAGCGAAGCCAAAGCAAACCCATACGGAACCAGCGCTCCTAACCCAAACACTAGCCTCCACCTCCTCACCAACTTCCAGTCTGAACAGCCTCAGACGATCTCTCTGCAGTTATTGAGTTGGACGAGGAACTCGTCTCTTTAAGGCCCCTCACTTCCCCCTCCAGCAGCTCGATCCTCTCTCCCTGCACCCCGATGGTCTGCCCTAACGCCCCGACCGTCTGACCTTGCGACTTGATCGTCTGACCCTGATCCTCGATCTTCGTCAATGCCTGCTCCAAAGACCTTGTCAGTTTTTCTGTAGCACTTGCTTGCGCCTCGACAAGTTTTCTAAGCGAAATGAGCTCCTCGATGTCGTGCGACATGTCCAATTATTGCTTGTACGAAAATTAATAATGATTCTTCTCAAAAATATCTCCTGGAGGATTTCACCTGAATTTTAGCCCAATTCTCAACCCGGGTCTAAATGGCCATGCCCAACCCGAAATTGAAGTTACCTAGAAAGCCACTGAGCTATGTCCTCGCGAAGTAAGTAAAGTAGTCGTCCCGCTTTCCGTACTTCTATTTTCTGTTGTGTTTCATTACTCCCCCCTGCGAGGTGCAAATAATTTACCTATCTCTAACAAAATATGATCATCACGTTACGCAGGAGGATTTTCAGATTCATTCTTAAGGTAAGTTAATTTGATCAGATGGGCTTGAGAGATAACCCAACCGTAACTTCTCGAGAAGATGTAAATTTTGATAAAAGATGAACCCTACTGTTAGCTCTACGAAGGTTATCACAAAAACCTGACTCCCCACACAACATTCGAGGCGTTTGAACTTATCTCACACCCACTCCCGCCCTCCCCTTTCAATCCCCGTTTGCAGGTGTTTTTCAGGAGGATCGATGTTCTCAATGAGAACGTTGTTCCGGAAGATGGACCTATAATATTGGTCGGCAACCATGCCAACCAGTTCATCGACGGCATGAATCTAGTAGCGTCGAGTAATAGGTGAGTTAATTGTTTTTCCATACGAAGTACCCCCGTCCTTCGCCTTCTGACGCCTCGTGTTGTACTTGTTTGAGCAGAGCCATCAGTTTTCTCATCGCTCAGAAGTCATATGAGAGAAGATATATCGGAGATGTCGCCAAGGTTAGTACTAATTATCTTGTGTCTTCTTCCTTTCACAAAGCTAATGCCCCCCCCCCCCCTCTCCATCACACCCGCCCAATCCAGGCTATAGGAGCTGTCCCGGTCCTCCGACCTCAGGATATTGCCTTCAAGGGCGCCGGGAAAATTCTGAGAATCGAAGAGGACGTCGAGAACGGAACCTGCAAAATGATAGGTGAGGCCAAACCAGACGACACACCCCAAGACGTGGTAACTTACTCCGTCCTTCCACGCTTCCGCAGGCGATGAGAACTGCCAGTTTACCAAAGTAGACATCAAGAAGGGGGCCAAAATAAGGGGCAAGTGGGAGGGCGACCTCTTAGTGAGCGAAGCCCCCACTAAGGACAACGAGATTATGCTCGCCCCTCTCCGCGAGCCCAAGGCCAGCGTTCCTGAGGGCGGCTGCGACTACAAGATCCTCCCGAAGATTGACCAGAAGGTTGTCTTCGACAAGGTCTTCAAGGTGCTGGCGAAGAACGGCACCATCGGCATCTTCCCTGAGGGCGGCAGCCACGACCAGGGCCACCTCATTCCCCTCAAGGCCGGCGTGACTATCATGGCCCTCGGGGCAGCATCTCAGGGCACCCCCGTCAAGATCGTGCCCTGCGGGCTCACGTACTTTCACGCCCACCGCTTCAGGAGCAAGGTGAGTAACGGCGAGAGGCGAAGCGACAAGCTGGGAATTCCGCACGGTAATGGTAATTCTACCCACCACTATCACCGCTACTTTATTCTAACTTGTCGCCTCGCTCCTCGACTCGTTCTTCGCTCAGGCCGTGGTTCAGTACGGCCAGCCTTTTGATCCCCCCAAGGATCTCGTTGAGCTGTACAAGACGGACTCAAGGAAGGCGTGCGGGGCTCTGCTAGAGATCATCACGAAGAAGCTCATGGAGGTGACGGTGAACACCCCAGACTACAAGACGAACAAACTCCTCCAGACTGTTCGCCGCCTGTACCAGCCGGACAAGCTCAAGCAGGTGAGAAGGTGTCTCGGGGGTCACTTCCGTACGTAACATTACTGCTGCCAACTCCACCTCTTTTTCTAACGCCAACAACACAACCTTCCGTACGACTCGCTTCGCTCTGCGCAGCTGACGGGACGCGATTACATGGCCTACTCTCGCAAGTTCACCAACGGTTTTGAGAAGCTTCAGAATACCCCGCAAGCCCAGGCGCTCATAAAGGAGGTCGAGGAATACGTGAACGACGCGTTATCCTGCGGCTGGAAGGACAAGGAGTTGAAGCTCATCAACAGGATCGAAGTCTCCTACAAGTACTCTCCTCTGATTTGGGGCTACGTCTTGACGCATATGTTGATCGTCCTCGTCGCGTTCCCCCTCTCTTTACCCGGTATCGTCTTGAACTTCCCGATAATGTACCTCTCCCGCTCAAAAGCCCTTGCGATGCAGAAAAAAGCCCTCGCCGCCAGCAAGGTCAAGGTTGGAGCTTATGATGTCGTGGCCAGTGAGATGGTCAAGGCAGCCGGGGTCTTTGTGCCCATTTTTTACACTGTATACGTTGTCGTCGCCGCCTTCGTTGCGGATATACTCATCGACGAAAGTCAGCCGGATGGCTACCAACTCTTGGAATGGATCATCCCACTAAGCATCTTCGTCCTCCTTCCGACCTTCTCTTATTACTCCATCCTCCTCTCCGACCACTGGTACTTCTCGCGCAAGAAGGCCAGGGCAGTCTTCTTCCGCAGCAACAAACACTGCAAAAGGCTAATGAAAACGAGGAAGACGTTACAAACCAAGGTTCGACGCTTCGTCGAGGTGCACTTGAGAGAAAATACCTTCGCGGGACCCTACGCCAAGGGTGGCCTGAAGGGGGACCGAGGGGGTCGAGAATTCTCTCGTGAAGATGACCGAGGATCTGGAATGGGGACTCTCCAGGAGGATCAGGAGGAGGAAGAGGAAGTGCCGAACAGTGGGTCGTCAATGGGGGGGGAGGGAGGTCGTAAGGTATATCCAGAGAGAGTCAAAGTAGAAGGCGTAGCCTAAAAATAAGTTTATGTAATCGAAAGCTTTTCACGTTTCCCATTTTATATCTACATTAAACTTTCCTGGTTTCTGGCTTTCCTCCTTGCTAGGTCGTTCGCTCTATTGACCCGTCGCCCTACGAATTTCAACATTTCGTCCAAGACCAAAATCGGGGCGGAGAACTGCAGGACCTTGATCCACTGTCGTTTATCCAAGGCGACCATGCCAAAGGCTTCGCTCACGCCGGGGAATCCGGCCGCCCTCGCGTTCACTACGAAGACGTGGAGCAGGGATGGAACGAGGACTCCAACTAGCAGGTACTTGTTCTTCCAGCTGGGAACGACGAACAGACTGTTGTCGACGGAGACCGCGCTCAAAGCCTTGAGCATCTCCATCGCCACCAGGGTCGTGAGGCTCAGGGTCTGAGGCACCATCCTGCCCTCCTTGCTGAAGAGGGCGTCGCAGTCTACCTTGGCTCCTCCGCCGTAACCCTTCATGCCGCACTGAGTCCAGGACCTCAAGTCCTTCCACCCGAGCCCCATCTCGGACAGATAGTGCCAGACGGAGATTCCCACGGTGGCAATCCCGACATACAAGCCGGTGAGACAGTAACGTGTGAGGAGCCACTTGGTCATGATCTCCTCGTCCGGCTTCCTCGGCGTCTGGTCCATGACGTCGGGGTCGGGAGGGTTGAAGCCCAGAGCCGTGGCGGGAGGGCCGTCAGTAACTAGGTTGACCCAAAGCAGGTGCATCGCGGTGAGGGGCTCGGGGAGGCCGAGTATCGAGGCGAAGAAGATACAGAAGATCTCTCCAATGTTGCAAGAGATCAGAAAGCAAATGAACGCCTGCATGCTGGCGTAAATGCAGCGGCCCTCCTCGACCGCCGCAACGATGGTGGCGAAGTTGTCGTCCATGAGGACCATGTCCGCAGCCTCCTTGGCCACCTCGGTCCCGGTGATGCCCATTGCTATGCCAATAGCTGCCTGCTGAAGGGCGGGGGCGTCGTTGACTCCGTCGCCGGTCATGGCCGGGATCTCGTTGAGCTGCTGGAGCATCTTGATCAGTTTCTGCTTGTCCGCGGGCTCAGTTCTACAGAAGACAACGTTTCCGGACTTGAGGGTGTTGAGCTGCGTCTCCTCGGGCAGGTTGAAGAACTCCCTCCCCTCGAACGCCTTGTAATCTCCGCTCTCGACCTGCTCCTTCGTGAATATGTTCACATCGCGGGCGATGGCGACCGCAGTGTCCTTGGCGTCGCCTGTGATCATCATCACGCGGATCCCCGCCTTGGTGCAAATATTGATACTCTCGGCTACCTCGGGGCGGGCAGGGTCCTTGATCCCCGCGACGCCGACAAGGGTAAGACTCGACTCCACGCTCACAAACTTGCTGGGGTCCCCCAAAAGGGGATGGTTGGCGACGTCGTTGGGTCCTCCCGTGTACGACTTGATCGACGAAGGAAGGGCCGTCTTGACGGCCAGAGCCAGCGTCCTAAGGGGCGTCTTGGCCATCTCCGAAACCTTGGCTTCAATTTTAGTCCGCATCTCGTCCGTCATCTTGACGACCTTGCCGTTGTCAAGCTTGACGTGCGTGCAACGCTCGATGATTGAGTTGGGAGCGCCCTTGACGAGGAGTTTCTTGGCACCCGAAGCGTCCGAAACGATCACTCCCATTGACTTACGATCGCGGTTGAATTCGAGCGTGGCAGACCGAGTGTAGGCCGACTGCCACTTCTTGGCGTTGAAGTTCGCAATCACCGAGCTGGGGTCGGAAGAGGCCGGCTGGGCCCCGAGTTTCTCCGCCAATACGCAGAGGGCCGCTTCGGTCGGTTCGCCAACCCTGGCGAACGTGTTGGTCTCGTCGTCCCCGGTGATGGCAGCGTCAGAGCACAGTATCGCCACCTGACTAAAATCGACCAAGCAGCTTTTCCCACCGCTTCCTTGCATCCCCACCCCCCTCTCCAAATTCTCGACGCTCCCGATGGGCGCGTATCCGCTCCCCTCCACAGTCCTCTCTTGGACTCCATGCTCGCCAAAGTACGCGATTTTGGTCGCCGTCATTTGGTTGGTGGTCAAAGTGCCCGTTTTGTCGCTGCAGATGACGCTGGTGCAGCCCAAGGTCTCGACGCTAGGAAGCTTCCTAACGACGACGTTCTTCTTGGCCATCCGCCCCGTGCCTAGACTGAGACAGAGCGTGATGACGGCGGGAAGGCCTTCGGGGATAGCCGCGACGCCCAAGGCGACGGCGACCTTCGCGTAGTACAGCACCCCCTTCATGAGGGACCCTCCGAACGCCTCGTCATTGAACTTGTTGGCGTTTGCGAAAAAACAGGCCAGGCAAATGACGCCCACGATCAAAGTCAGTTTGGAAGCAAACACGTCGAGCTTCTTTTGCAACGGGGTGGCCTCTTCGTCCTCTTTGGCGGCCGCGACGCTGGCGGATATTTTGCCTATTTCCGTCTTCAGGCCAGTGCTCGTGACGACGGCGGTGCAGCTGCCTGCGGTGATGAGGGTACCGGAGAAGAGCATGTTGCCCTGGTACTGCAGCGGCAAGTCGTCCCCTTCGATGGTTTCTGTAGTTTTGTCAACGGTGTCTGCGAAGCGGAGAAGCGGAGAAGCGACGATGCGACGATGCGACGATGCGACGATGCGACGATGCGAGGAGTTAGATCTGTGTTGCACTGACAGCAGCCTCAGGAACGGTATTGACGCATTCTCACAGTTTGTCGAGTGCCTCACCTGTTTCTCCAGTCAAGGCAGACTCATCAGCTCCCAACCTGCCACCGTTGATCACCAAGATGCGGCAGTCCGCGGGGACTTTGTCGCCCGTTTTAAGCAGAATGACGTCGCCAGGGACGATGTTGCGGGCGTTGCTGCCAGGCAGGGGAACGGAGGAACGCAGGAGGGTAGTCAGGCTCGGATTCAGCGAATTGAGAGCCTCCAAACTCGCCTCGGCACCCATGCCCATCTTGACGCCCACGGCGGCGTTCATGACCAAGATGAACATGATGACTGCCGGCTCGATGAATACCTTCATCGACGAAGCGCCAGTGGCGGCCATCTCCTTCATCTCCATGTAGGAAAAGACGGCTGAGACCAGGGCCACCAAGAGGAGGATGCGAACCAGAGTGTCCTTGAACTCGTCCGCGATGCGGATCCAAATGGGTTTAGACTTCGCGGGGGGGATCGCGTTCTCACCGTGGAGGGCGGAAAGCTGGCTGACATAATCCTCCGAGGGTAAGCCAGTAGAGGAAAGGGCAGGAGGGACCTCGAGGCTCTGAGGAATCAGGTTTCGAAGCACCGCATTGAGAGGCGCAGTTGACGCGTGGAACGTCCTCGTCGGCTGCTGCACAGGGACTGGGGGCAGTGACGCGTCCGTGGTGTGCTGCGTGAGGGTCAGGAGGAGGACGGAAAGGAGGGCTAGGAGGAGCGATCCCGGCGCCATCTCGTGTGTGTGTCGTTAAAATGGACACGGATGTTGTGTGTGTTCTCGTTCGTCAACTGGGCTAGGCTGTTTTGCTTGGACGTGCGCTATAGTATTGGCTTAGCAGATGTACAGATTGTCACTTGACGAGCACGTTAAACCTTTGAAAAGCACGATATCGTTTCTCAGATATTTGCTCATGATTTCACTCCCTGCCAATCACTCCAGCCAACCGACGACGGTTCTTCGATCAACAATATAATGTCGGTGTTTGCGAACTGTGACCACTTCTGGCAAGCGGCTTCCAAGCCGCTTGCCGCGACTGAGAAGGTAACACCATGTTGGCGCGTGTCGTGTCGTGTCGCTTTAGTCGCTTTATACCCAGGCTCACCAGTCCCTCCCTCCCAGCACCCGTTCCTCTTGCAGATGTTGGATTCTAGTCTGCCCATTCCGTCGTTCAAGCACTACGTTGTCCAGGACGCAATGTACCTAACTGAGTTCGCCCGTTGCCTTCGCATCCTGTCCGTGAAGAGCCCTGAATCCCTCAAGAAGAGGTTCGAGGACTTTGCTGTCGGGGCGGAGGAGGCTGAGATGAGCCTGCACAAGGGCTACTTCGACGTGTGGAAGATCAAGCCCATCATCGGCGTTCAGAACAACGAGGCGGAGGCTGATGCTGAGAAGGTGAGCTGATATCCTTCTTCCCTCATCCTACTACACTTCGCTCACTCTCTCTCTCTCTCTCTCTCTCTCTCTCTCTCTCTCTCTCTCACTTCGCAGGTCGATTTCGCCCCGACCACGTTGATGTACACTTCGTGGATGCTCGGCATTTGCTCCGCTGAAGACTTTGCCTACGGCGTCGCGTCTCTGCTCGCCTGCTTCTGGGTCTACCAGTACATGGGCGAAGTCATGCTCAAGGAGAGGCAGAGGCAGAGGGACGCCGGAACCTACAAGGTAAACGAAGTCTACGACAAGTGGATCGACATGTACGGCAGCGAGGAATTCGAGAAGGAGGTCGTCGACTACAAGACCATCGCGGAAACCTGTGCTGAGGGACTTGACGAGCAGGGCAAGAAGAAGATGGAGGACATTTTCGTCCGGGGCTGCGTTCTGGAGTACATGTTTTGGACAAGCTCTCTTGAGCTGTCCAAGTTTCCTGAATTTGAGTAGTAGTAGTAGAAGAAGAACCATCCCACAGTTACGAGTGCCAATAGCATATAGGCTGAGATAAATATCGTCACAACTTGAATAACGTTAACGCGTGCGAAAGGAAACTGATGAGGACAATTATACAAGCACAAACTCCATTCTTTCTCTTGTTTTTTGTACATTCTACCTATACATAAATTCCCTGCTGATAAAACCTAAAAATTAGTTGACAACCTCCATTACAGCCGCCGTTAGCGCCGACAACCTTCGTGCTGGGCGGCTTCACAGTGACCACTTCTGTCCGTCAATTGGCAGGTGTCGAAGTCTTCATGCTCGATCCAGGTGCAGAGGGTGCTTGGGTCCTCGAGTGCGTTCCCGTCACCGTCTACGGTGCAGCCCGCACATCCATCCGACTCATTGCACGCATCCTGTTCTTCTATGCAGGACTCGTAGTCGTCGTCGGAGTCTTCGAAGGCGCCGGAGATAGCGATCAGGATTATAGCGATCAAAATCAAGCTGATTATCCAGACAGCTTTTTTTCTCTTTCCCCCCCCTTTATTCAATTCGAGGACTTTCTTCGCCGTCTTGGCATCGTCCTCCTTGGCCGCGTCCAAAACGCTCATCTCGACACCTTGTGCCCCTCGCTCGCTGAAGTTGCCTCCCGCCTGGTTAATAACCACAATCTGTTTTCCCTCGAACTTCCTGACGCTTATCTCCTTCACGTAGCGGAGTACGGGGTTGTGCGCAATGAAACCCAAATAGCACAGGTACCAGAAAGCACATCCAGTCATCATCATGAATATGCCCAGGCGTTTCAGCCTCGAACTGGTGGCCGCTGCAGCCTGCTTTTGCTGCGCCTCCGTCTCCGCGTTCTTCCTCAGCGGGAATACAATCATCTCGACGAACTCCGACCCCTGAATTTCCTTCCACGCCCCGCAGTGCTGGTCCCTCCCGCTCATCCTTGCACGCATGTGTGCCACATGTTGCTCGATCGCCTTTTTCGTTTCGTCGTCTCCGATTTCGGTGAAGAAGCGTCCTGAGAAGACGGAGATCCACGTATTCCAACTTGAGTCGTTCTTGAAGTTGGCGACGTTGAACGTGGGCCCAACCACACGCACGTCCTCATACGTGAAGGGGTCACAGGCGGTGCTAGTAACCACTTTCTCTTGGTAAGTCTCCGTCTTTGATCCTCCGTTCCCGTCCGAAACCGTTCTCGTCCTTGTTTCGTAATGGTATGCCTCTCCCTTAATCCACACACTCGGGTGGCTCTGGCAGGCCTCGTAGATGTCATCGCCGGCCTTGGCGAATCCAATACGAGGATTGCTGAAGGCACCCCTGATGTCATGATGTTTGCAGCAAACGAAGAGATAGCCCAATCCAGTAAGGATCAACATGTAGTAGCCGCCTCCCATGTCGTCACGATAACAATGGTAGGGGGTGGGATTAGGGGATGTAAAATTAAGGCCGGGAATGAGAGGCTTGATGGGCTCTGCGATGTGATAGTAAGCATCATACCAGTCATCATTATCTGACTCATTTTGCGACGGTGGGCATAAATATAGGATATGAAAGAGGCAGGTGTGGAAGACAACTTGGTAAGCGAGGATGTGCAGCCCTGGCCAGAGACAGTCATTCATAGTCAGCCCCAAAACTTTCATCTTGTAAGCGTAATTGAAGAACGCCAGTAAGAGGAACGGAATTGATTCCATTACGATGAAGAAGGTAAAGGCGAGTTGGTCCATCTCCATGGCCAAGAGCATCACGATTATCGAAATGGTTATCGCCAAAAAGCCCAGGACGCGGTCGGCTTGCCACATGAACTTGCAGCAGAAGTAGGTGAACCCGTAGGTATTGTTGTCGTTTTGGGTGAGGATCCTGACAGGTTGAGGAGGAAGGCTGAAAGCCTGGTCATTGTTTGATGGACCGTAGGAAGAGGGCGGGGCAGAGGAAGGCGGCATTTGCGTGCTGACGGGTATGTTAGGGTTGTTCATCATCATCCCTTGCATCATGTTGACGGGCATGTTAGGGTTGTTCATCATCATCCCTTGCGTGTTCACGGGCATGTTAGGGTTGTTCATCGTCGTCCCCTGCATGTTAGGGTTGACGGGCATGTTAATCATCATCATTTGCATGTTGGCGTTGTTCATCGCCGGCATTTGCGGCATTTGCGTGCTGACGGGTATGTTAGGGTTGTTCATCATCATCCCTTGCATCATGTTGACGGGCATGTTAGGGTTGTTCATCATCATCCCTTGCGTGTTCACGGGCATGTTAGGGTTGTTCATCACCAGTAGCTCGGGCTTCACCTGCCCCGCAGAGGCCTTGTCGAATATTGCTGGATCAAGTTGTGTGCCGCACGATCCACAGAATTTAACAGGATGAGGGGGGGGGATAGGTCGTTGGCAATTGGGGCAAGCGGCGGTGAACATGGTGTTTTAACGCTAAACAAATTTGGATCCAAATATTATACATGATTTTATCCAGCTGAAAAAAAGTTAAAAAATATCATGTCCAGCTTTACATTGGGCTCGTTGGGGGCAATTGCAAACAAGAATGACAAGGCCACTCAATGGCATAACGGAAAATTGCTGAATTTTACCCTCGACCCCGCTAACTTCACAGCAGGAAGGTAAATGATTTAATCCGCATGAGCAAAAGGATCCCCTTACTTACCCTCTTACTCCAACCTCCTATAGCACCCTCGTGATTGACGACACGTATCATGTTATGGGCGGTATTGTTAGTAAGGGTCTGCACGACGTTACTATCCAGCTCGATGGAACCCTCTTCTTCTCTGATCTTGTCGAGGAGTGGCCGAGGAATGAAAACGGGCATGTCCTTGAGTGCTTGCAATTCAGAAACGCAGCTAACCTAAACATCATCAGTTCCCTTGGTGGGGGAAGTCCAGAAAAGATGGGGGTTCTTCAAGGGAATGGGCAAGAGTGGTGGTGGTGGCCCTTCTTCGGTTACCTTAAACATCATGAGGATCGACCCCGCCTGCTTCGGATTGATAGGGGCACCGACATTTACATCAAACACATTCTACTCTTGGACTCGCCTTACTGGACGACAAAGCTGACTGGCATTGACGGCCTGGAAATCGACGGCTGCGGCATCTCGGCTCGCCGCACTCGTCTCAAGGGCCACAATCTCGTCGATTTGTCTGCCTTCAACACCGATGGCTTCGACATCTCCGGCCACAACGTCTACGTGCATGATTGCAACTGTTACGCTCAGGACGATTGTTTTACGGTGAAGGACAATTATGATGGCAGGTCCACGAATATGCTCTTCGAGAACAACAACGCAAGCGGAATGGCAATGGTCATCGGTAGCATTGGAGGTAGCCATATTCACAACATTACATTTCGCAATTTCTACGTCCAAAACACCTTCAAAGGGATTTACACCAAGTTCCGCGGAGGTACCGGAAAGATGACTAACATAACCTTTGAGAACATTGTCATGGACTCTCCGGAACAGTTCCCGATCTGGATCGGCCCCGCGCAGCAGGCTGACAACCCCGACCCTTGTTATGCGAACCCGTGCTCCCTCTGTTGGCCTGACGACCCTGCCGCTGTGTGTTTCCCGATCGAGGAGTCAAAGATGGAGAACATAACTCTGCGCAACATAGAGATTAATAACCCTAAGATGAGTCTGGGTGTTATTATGGGGTCAAACGATAACCCAACAAAGAACTTCATTTTCGATAATGTGGTCGTCAACAAGTGTGGAGTCAAGCCTCAGGCTTCGATCGAAGAAGCCTTCCCCCTCCTTCCCATGGACATTCACGACGACTACGTGCTTTACTCGTTTCTGATTGTGGGCGCAGGCGTCGCCCTTGCGCTTCTGATCTTCTGCTGCATCCCGATCTACTGCTGCGTCAAACGCCAGTGCTGCAAGTGCTGGCAAAACAAGCGGATGCTCAAAACTGGCGCCTGCTTCGCTTTCCTCCTGGCGATATTCTCTCCAGTCATCTGGTGGATGTCCGCCATCGGAGAAGATAAAATGGACAACGGGACATTCTTGGAATGCTCTGGAGGTGAGAGTGTGCGAGGCATTGTCGACGTGCTGCTAAATACATCTCCTAACCCTTTCTAACATCTCGCAGTTTCGAATGCTATTGCTACCGGCAAAACAACCCCAGTTCCCCACTGCTTCGAGGACAAAACCGATGTGGATCAGTCGGAGTTCGATTCCTTCGAGTTCTGCGAGATCAACAAGCACTGGGCGCCGATCATCATTGCCGTGGCCTCTGCGTCGACGATAGGCTGGTGCTACAGAAAGGCACGAATTGAGGAAGCTACAATGCGTGCTGTGAGTGAGGGCAGTGATGATCCTCGAGGTTCACTCATGGACCAGGAGTCGGCTCCACACGATGAGAAGCTGTGAGAGAAGTTACGAGAGGGAATTTATAGTTGAAGAGCTTAATTATTTTATTTAACTATCAAAAGTAGTCGGATTTCTAGTTTCCTTCTCTATTGTCTCCTCCAAGTCAGGCTTGGTGAAGTATTTTACGGCATACGCTACCGTGTCCTCTGGCTTATCCTGGAGGATTTTCGACATGAACACGCTTATCAAGTGCTTGAGCTCCTTGTGCTCCCTGATGTACTGCTCGTTGCTTATGCGCATCTCCATCTTGGTCTGGTTCAGGGCGGCCTGCTGTTCAGGGGTAAGGCTGCGAGGTGGGCGAGGGTATGGGGCGAGGATGAGGAGGGGCGATTTTGTGCAGGGTGGGGCTGTTGCGGTCCAATTGTTCGTTTACCTGTCCATCCTTTAGCGAGAGTCTGTTGGGGCGAAAATCACTTTGCTTTTGCCAAAAAGTAGGTAGGGAAAGCGGTGCTGGAGAGCTGAGGCGACTTTACAGTTGGCCCTTGATGTTTGTCAACGGTAAATAGCGTTTTTAATTTAGCTCAGGTACGCAGAAAAGAGGCAAAAATAGCGGGCAGGCGGAGGCAGATGGCTGAGAAAACAGACATTTGTTTTCCTTGCTTGTTCACCACAATAACGAATATATGCCTGACATGACTACGTCAGCTGTAGTGTTGCGGCTAATACTGCTAGTGCTGCTTATCTCTTACTCCAGGCCGTTCTGCCCAGGACACATCACCTCCACTTTTCGTTCGTTCCGATGTCGCCCTTCAGGTCCAACAACTTCACAGGCTCTGCGCTACACCTCTCATCCTTATGGCGGCATGTACAACCACACTACATCGTCCACTGATATCAAGCGGCGACTCACGATCCCCCGTCGCACGGGTGCACGCCGTGGAAATATGCAATCGGGCAGAAAAGGCATCACAAGGGAGGACCTTGAAAAGGCAGCCCGGATAGAGAACTTATTGAGCGAAGGGAGGGCGGCCGTGTCGGTCCGCGACTGCAATTTCGCTGTAAAGACGTTTGCTGATTCTGAACGCGACGGCGGTTTGCTGCGATCGCTCCGATTTTTGATGCTCATGCGTCGGCAAGGTGAGAAAAGACAGAAGAAAAAGAAATGAATCACTTTAAGACGAGACATTGAAGACGAGACATTTAAGAACTCGAAGAACTCGGTCTAACCCGCGCACGCATAATACGCAGATTCAAACTCAAAGCCCAATCTCGTTACGTACTCGACGCTCATGTCTCGGGCTTTAAAAGTTGGAAAGGTCGAAGTTGCTTTCAGGCTGTGGAACCTCATGAGGGAGGAGGAGGGGGTCAAAGTCGATACGAAGGCGGTCAATATTCTGCTGAATGCGTACGCGAAGAATGGTGACATTGACGGCGCTAGCGGGGTCTTCGAGGAGATGTTGGGGAGACGACCGACGGGTTCAAAAAATATGCTCCCAGCAGGATCGCGCTGCCCTCCGAACGTCGTGAGCTACAATACTCTCATTGACGCTAGCTATAGATGCGGTGATCTGGTAAAGGGGATGGAGGCGCTGGCGTTGATGAAGGAGCAGAATATACGGCCAGACACTAGAACTTACACCACGCTGATCTCGACCGTCGGGCTGGGTGTTGGTGTTGTCGGGGCGAATAATCCCGACGCAGCCTTCGAGCTTTTCGAGGAGATGGAGATGGAGAGGGTTTTCCCCAACGGCAAGACTTACTGCGCCTTGATCAACGTCTGCAAGAGGGTGAGGCGGCCGGATTTGGCCTTGAGGGTTCTGAGGTTGATGGGGGCAAGGGGCTGGTGCGAGGGCGGAGGGAAGCTGAGGGCTGGGACGCAATTCTACACCTCGAACGTAAACGACGTGGTCGCGGCCTGGACGGCCACCATCCACGCTTGCGCCAAATCGGGCAGGGTGGAGACTGGCCTGAGCCTCTTCGAGAACATGAAAAAATCGGACACAATCGTGCCTAACGAGGTGACGTGCTCGTGCATGTTTGATTCGTTGGTGCGGAGTAACAATTTGGATAAGGCGAAGGAGGTTATCAAGTACATGCAGGTTCGAGGGCTGGTGCCTACGGAGTACATGTACACGACAATGCTGATGGCGGCGGGCGGAATGGGCGGCGTAGACAGCAACGAGATATATGTCGAGCTCGTCAGCCTCCTGAGCTCCAGCGCTAGGAATAAGAAATCCACAAGCCAAAAACCTTGGGAGGGCGACGACACTCTGATGAAGGTATTCTTGCTGTTCTACGAGGTTGAGAATCCGGACATCGTGTGCTTCAATACGCTCTTGAGCGCCTGCGCAAGAGTTGGGGACATCGAAAGGGCTGTTGGCCTGCTGAACAGGATTGAGAGCGACACCGATGCGGACGTCCAGCCCAACGTGAAAACCTATGGGGAACTGATGAAGGCGGCCTGGGTTGCCAAGAGGAAAGATAAGGGCGAGTGGCTTTTGCAGAAGTTGGAAGATGGGGTGGAGGGCATAGGGGAGGAGTGGAAGTATGACGCGTGGGTGACAAAGTACCGCAAACTCATCCGCGAGCTATGAACATGAACATGAACATGAACATGAACATGAATATGGAATAAAATAAATAAAATTGATGATTATCATGATAAAATTCGTCGTCAATATAACCCTATACAGCCCGCCCCATCCCAGTTTCTGAATCGATTCCTCCCCTCACAACCATATTAAAGAGCATCTGAACCCCAATGCCGGCCAGAATACCCAGCTTCTGCCTGTGGCTGACGCTGGGCATCCATATCCAGAACAGCAAGAAAAAGCCAACGAAGAAGCCCAGGATGAAACCCCATATGAAGTCGCGCTCAGTGCCCAAGGACGCAGAAATAATCGTCGAGGTATCCGAGCTCTGCCACTCTGCGAGGAGTGAGGAGTGAGGAGTGAGGAGTGAGGAGTGACGAATGCTAAACACGCCTCGAACATTCTCACCTACTTCTCCCTGATCTCCCGCTCGACCTCTTCCCAGATTGACTCTAAATTCGCTATTGGTGCTCTGCCGGCGCATCCACTCTTCCTCCATTCTATAGATCCTGTCGCCGTCGGTCTCCCCTGCGATCGTCGCGGCGGTGCCGGCGTACTCGTTGACTTGAGGGGTGAAGTACGTTCTGATGGCGGTTATCTCTGACCTTGAAACTCCTGAGGTTCGGAGGGTGTCGAAGCCGCGGAGGGCTGCGGGGTTCTCGAGGTCGTAGTCGTCGTCGTCGGAGGGTTGCGGGGGTGCGGGCGAGGAGGGGTCGATTGAGGAGGGGGTAGAGCCGACGGGAGAAATTACGCAGTGAACGTAGGAGGAGTCAGAGAGGGGGAACTTCGAGAGCATTTCGGTGTCTGGGGCGAGGAGCTGGCGGACGGTGGGGGGGGTAGTAGTTTTGGGTGAGGGGGGGGGTCTAAAGGCGATAGAAAAAGGCGATGATAATCAACAAATCCCTCACCTTCCCCTGTGCTATCAACCGGACCCTCCTTCCGGGAGCCAACTTCAATTCACTCAGAGTTCTGCCCTTCAGCTCGGCCACGGTGGTCGTCGAGGGCGTGATGGTGATCGAAAATTCGGTTTGGGAGGAGGTCGACTTGATCTTCAGCGTGATGGAGGACATCTTTAAAGGAGAGGGGTGTTCTTTGCAAGGACAGGAGGTGATCGGTTTAAGATGATTGTTTTGAGAAGGTGAAAAGCGACCTTGTCGATTTAATTTTTGGCAGGGGGTAGCGTTAGATAAACACAGGAAGTGAGCTTGGTAAAAAGCTTGGAAGGTGCGTAAGAGAGGACAGGACAGTGCTCAAAGGAAAGAGGTTGAGAGCCCGGCCGACGGAGATTGCTGACGGGTCAATATAAGTCAGCGAAAGGCGAGGAGGAGTACTGATGGTGGAAGTGAGCTGTTGAGGACCTCAGGGATGGGAGGATTAAATTAACCCTAGTCGCTTAGCACTAGGAGAGAGTTCTTTAGGAGAGCTCTCTTTTCGTTTCTTCGTTTTTCCGAAATGTTTTCGACCATTTTTTCTCACAATTTTCCAAACGGTCCCTAACACACATTCAATCGCGCTCTGCGGATCGATCCTACTATGGCCCGCCTGCTGAGAACAGTTGTGTGCCTTTTAGTTGTTTTTTCGGCGCCAACAGCGGCGTTCTTCTCCAGGGAGGCCTCCAGGGAGAGCCGTCTCGTCTCCGGCCGAGGGCCCCTAAATCCCGATTCAAGGCCTCAAATAGACCTTGAAGATGCGTATGACACGTATGAGTACGGTGGCATAGGCGTCCCTCCTCCTCCTAGACCAAGTGAGCGGCCAGCTGAGCTTCTTCGCGTTCCTGTTCGCTTTGGAATCAGGTAAGTTTGGGGCAAGGGTCGAGAGGACTAACGACTATCTGTCATTAATATCTGTCATTGGAGCCAATTTAATCGCCGAGGTCGTCATTGTTGCGGTAATAGGCAGTCAATATGATAATTTGAGGCCGCAGCTGCCGCTATCGACCGCCTGAACCGACGTTTAGGCCTTCCTAGGTCTCAAATTACCTTCGCTGTTCGGCTGCACTTCACTTTTCTCGTCTCACCCCCGTCAAACCTCCCTCGTCCTGCTCCTTTCCAGCTCGCCGAACTTTCGGTTGAATATTCCGGTAGATACGGGGGCTCAAGTGACGGTGTTATCGCTGTCCTACGTGAGGAAGCTAGGGTTGGAGAAATTAGTAGACAGGCAGTATGAGACGACGGCTTCGGGAGTAGGAACGGGAACCATTGTAGGGAAGATCCACGACGTCAAGTTCTCTGTGGGGGGCGAGACGGTGACCGTCGATGTGATGGTCCTGGACGACGAGGGCCGCGAGGGGAGCATCGACGGTTTGATGGGTCTGGACCTGCTCAAAAAGTTAGACGCCAAGGTTGACATTAGGTCTGGATTGGAGGTCGGAGCGGTTAGAATTGGTTGGGTTGGCAAGCACCACGAGGAGAGCGAGAACGTGAGCGCAAATGTGAACGTGAGCGGTCGTTCCGCACGTAAAACGTCGAGGGCTCATCGACGACCTGCCTTTGTCCCCCGATCCCCTTCCCCCAAACAACAACAACAACAACAACAACAAACCTCCTCAACTTACATTCCTCCCGTTGACTCTGAAGTTGAGGCAGAACTAGACGATATTGACAACAACACAATTGAGGACATAATTGCGGCGGAGGATAAGCCCGACCCGACCGTCACGAAAAACTATGACTACATCAGCGATTCAATCGACAGTGACGAAGGATCTGACATGGACGTCGACGATACTGTCGACGAGTTCGACCTCTCCGGAGTATGAGACTCCCACACCTCACACCCACAACACACGCACCCACAACTGACACAATAAACAAACTGTAAAACTGTATTCTTCATCAAACAAAAACAACAATCACTTTTTCACGGCCACGTCTGCCTTCTTCTTGTTCAAGCGTGCGAGCTTCTGCTCCCGCTGCTTGGCCTTGTAAGCATTTTTCTTGGCGGCTTTCTTCGACATTTTAGTGGCGGGGGGCTTCTGAACGGAGGGCTTCTGACCGTCGGTCTTTGTGTCCTCAGTCCACTTGGTCTTCTTGGAGTTGGTTGTGGTGGTGGTTTCGGCCTTTCTTTTGTTGCTATTGCTGTTGTCGTTGTCGTTGTGTTGATCCGACTTGACTTTCTTCTTCTTTCCTTTGTCGCCCCTCACCCTGTCCTTGAACATACCGGCCTTGTACACTGGAACCTTCAAGGCCGAAGAGTTGCTAGCCACCGAATTGGTGTACAAGTCCCCGCTTTTAGGGACCTTGGCCCTAACAAAGTAGCTCACGAAGAATCCGTTTGTCTCGTCTCCGTCAAAGGGGTTGCAGCGGCAGAGGCACGCGGCCTGCTCTTCGGTCAGGCCCTCGACAACCTTCCCCCTGCGAGTCCAGGTATTTAGGACCAAGGGTTTTCTGTTTGGTTTGTGTGAAGAGCGGGTGGGGGGGGGAGGGCATCGAGTTAGGTTACTGCTCTCTCTATCTCTATCTCTCCTCTTTTATCTCCCCATCTTACCTCAACTCCCAAACCTCACCACCCTCCAAACCCTCGTTGACCTCCTGAAGGGCCTTGCTTACTACAGCCTCATTTTCCTCGTCGTTGATGCTGCATGTGCTGTAGGCAACGTAGTCCACCTGAGGAAACGACAGGGAGTGAAGGAGAGCCAAGAGCTGGAAGTTGGACAGCGATGACAATCTCTCGGGAGTGTCCTCCTCACCGCCACGGTCGGGGCTGTTGACGATTCCAGATCCGGAACAAGACGGGTCCAGCAGAATCGCCTTTAGCTTGGAAAACCTCGAATCATTGCTCTCCGTCTTCAGGAAATCGAGGTGGACCGGCTCGACGACTTCCCCCGGAGCTAGCAGCGACACGCGCTTCTGGAGGATCTTGATCCTGTCACCGCTACGGTCAAGCGCAACAACTTTGTTGGAAGTCTTCTTCGAAGAGGCCTGGTTGACCAGCGCTGCGAGGTGCGTCGTCTTATTGCCAGGGGCAGCGCAGGCGTCCAAAAAGACGTTGGTCTTGGAGTTGTCCCACCACTTCGTCGTGCCCTCTCCGCCAGCGAGGGCGGCGGCGGTGAGGCAGGAGGAGAGGTCCTGAATGACGACCTCTCCGCTCTTGACAAGATCCCACTCGTACAAATTGTTGACTGTGGGAGAGATGGCCAGCAGGTTGTCCAGGACGTTGTGCAGGGACACGTTCTCGGAGCCTAAAAAGGACTGAGCAGACGCGACAGCAGTCTCCAGGCTAGTTTTGAGCGTGTTCACGCGAACATACTTGGGCCAGTGAGAGGTCGAAACGGAGGAGTTCGAGGAGTCCTCAGTTGACGTCTCAATGTGGTTCTTGGTGGCCGCGTCGCCGTGAGCAGCGAGGTGCGAGAGTGCCGAGCGTAGATCTTTCTCGTGCTTCATTATGGACCTTTTCACGCCTCCGCCCCCCCTGATGCTGTGGTGTGGGTCGAGGAGCGAAGCGACGAGTTAGAATTAATTTCAGTGAGGAGGAGGTGAGGAGAGGAGAGAAGGGGCGGTGTGTCTCACCTCTTGTAGGGACCCAGAAGGAGCTCGTAGAGGAGCACGTAGCCCAGGGCCCTGTCGCGGATATCCTTCAACACGTCCACGTTGTTCTCGGCACTGACCCTGCCCAATACTGAGTCGATCACGCCCCGGCAACGCAGGGTGTGCGAGACACAAGCAAACACGGCCTTCGTCGGGGCCTTGTTCTTGCCCCCGAAGGCAAGCGCCTTGAGGCCAGGACCGTTCTTCTTGGAGAGCAGCGGGGCCAGGAGCTTCGAACTATCGCGATAGGTGTTCATACTTTGGGTGATTGAAGGACCAAGGACCAATGGCAGGATGTGACTTCGAAGAAAAAGGCGTCTTTGAGAGGATACTACGGTGTATTGGTCACGTAGACGTTATTTGAGAGTAGTTGGATAGGGTAGGAGGTTGGTGAGTGCGGACTTTCTGCTTATTGCGACGTAAAACAAATGGGGGAATTTTCCAGAGAAATGATCTTATCTCAGACAGAGGTATTTGAGTGGTCAAAGTTTGGTCATATTCTTTACCCTGAGGCCTCTGGAAGATAAACAATTATTTTGAACTTTCTGAAATAAGTTCAAAATGGCCATTTTTCACTTTAAAATCAGTGATTAAAAGCTTTATCAACCATATAAGGACCATATTTAGAAAATTATGGATATTAAAGAACTTATGAGAGCGTTTCATAATTGTTGAGTCCTTTTGTAGAATCCTTTTTGGAGGTTTTTCTTAAATTTTAAATATCCATTTTTGTCCATTTAAATGGCATATTGTTCCTCCTAGAGGACATAAAATGAAGAATATTGCCAAAAGAGAAAAAATTCTGGGAACAGCCCAAACAACAACTCGCTTTTTGTAATTAAGTTCTCGGATCGGCAAACATTTCCCCCCACCACCCACCCACTCACACCCGAAGAAGCTCTATCAATTTAATCACTAAATCACTGCAGAGTTCACAAGAACTGCCGACCTGACTCCAGCGGAAGATTTCTCCATGACCTCCCCCGCTCTCCCCCATGCCCCCCTCCCCCCTACCTCTCTACGGCACCACGTAAAAGTGGCCCGCCCGTATCTTGTCTACCTGTTCCTCCAAACTTTCTTTATGCTGCCGTCGGCAATTCTCTGGGCGTGCGGTTACAGACTCTTTCGTTATTTGACCATGGTGTTCGGCCCGATAGCCATTTTAACTGCATGCCAGCTGTGGGTGACCGGAATTTACCACAAAAGTCCCACTGCCTGGGAGTGGTCCGTCGTCGTAATAGGCGTTTCTTGCATATTCGCGTCCGCTACTTGCACGTTCATGGACCGGGCCCCTAGGCGGTCGAAGATCCTGGCCGTTTTCACCTGTTTGTGTACAAGGATGATGGTGAAGATCATGATAAGCGCTCGGCACTCCCTCCACATGCTCTCCGACCAGAAGAAAGCAATGCACCTCAGAAAGATCGTCTTCCTCGGAGGCGTGGCGGCGATGATCCCCATCCTGTTCCTGACGCTGGAGGTGAGAAACTGTGGAAATGTGAAATTGGTTTCTTATTTAGCTGCACGTAGCTCCACGCTACTTGCCGCCTCTACCATCAACAACGTCACGCTAATTCGTCGCTCGTCGCAGAGCATCGGGTGCATATTCGAGGTCGACGACCTGCTGAGCATCAGGAGGCCTGCCAATCCGACTCGGCTCAACAGGTTTGACGACGAGATATGGAGCAGGTGTTCGGCGGTGTTCGTCCCTAACTATACAATGGGGTGTCACATAGCGCTTCTCCAGGCTGCCGTGGTCTTCTACGCGCCCTTTGCTGAGTGGACGTTCCACGACCTGGTCAAGTTCAAGTTGGAGAAGCGAGGTGAGAATAGAGAACAACCCCGACCCTCGCACCCACCCACTCACCCACTCACCCAGTTCAAATTCAAATAACCCTCGTGAGCTTCGCCACGGTAACCTCACTCTTCACGTTCGGAATCAAGGAGGAGGATGGTGGAATGGTCCCCCCGAAGGCGCTGCAGATGAGCAACCTGATCTTCCTGTTTTGGGTCTGGATAGGCTTCTTGCAGGCCTCCTCCTTGTTCACACGGGCGAACATGGTAGCGTGGACCATCCCATCCACGACCCCGACCAAATGCCGAGACAGGCTGATAATAAAAGCGAAGAAGTTACACAACAAGTGGAACTCCCTTCTCTTCTACCTCATCGATTCCGTCTATCGACTCATGGACTGCTCGCCAATATCCCTGTCCACCACTGAGGACTTTGAGCTGGCCCCCATCTACAGAATTTACATCGGATTCTTCTGCGTTGCGAACTTTGTCCTCCACCTTATGTTCCCCGTCCTGAAGGAGCCCAAGCTCGTTTGGTACGCCTACTGCGCCGTGCCTGCCTTCATGACTAGCGAAGCGGTTTACTTCTGCGCGGCGCCCCGTCGACCGGGCTTCCCCCTGAGGGAGTCCATCATCTTCCTCCTCTTCCCCGCTAGCTTCTTCGTAACAGCAATTGGCCACTACGTGACGGACTACTGGACCGAGAAGGTCAGGTAAGTCAACAGGAATACGTTGATTCCATGTACTTTGGGCTTCGCTAGTAGCTTCTCCGCCACTTTATTCTAACTCATCTTTCATTACGTGGCTTGCGCAGTCAAAATTTGTTGATCTCAGCTGGCTCCCTTCTCTTCTTCCCCCTAGCTCTGAAGCTTCGACACGAGCTGGGCAATCTCGACGACTCCTTGCTGACGGAACATATCCACAACGGAGTTTTCGCCGGAATGGCCAACTTCATGGGGATGACGTTCTTCCTAGCGGAGGGCTTTGGGTGCCTTTTGGGAAGGAGCACCATTGATGAAATCGACGCCAATTGTGGCGGCATCGTTTTCCCCGCCTTCGGCTGCGCCGCCAACATCGGCGCCATGCTCATTTACAAGCTCGGCTTCGGAATCTTCGACAAGGCGATCCTGAACTCGAATACCACCACGGCGGACGTGATGAAGTTTAACCTCTCTCTACGCGAGAAATCGCAAATGGCGCTCAAGCTCCTCGCCGCAGTTCTCTGCCTCTTCCTTTTCGGCAACGCTACTGAAGGCCCCGTAACTACGACCTTGAACTTCATGGTTCTCACCATCGCCATGTCATGGATCGCCTGTTTCGTCTCTCAAGCCTTCAGTATCATATCGTTCGTTGCCAAGGCGCGCTTAAGAGAGAAATTAGAGAAGGAGGAGATTGCGTTTGAGTCCGGAAATAGGCAAAGTTTGGCCGATCTTGAACACAACGAAAATGGCGGCAACGAAAACAATGCCGACAGCAAACTTCCGTTCCGGCGCTATCTTCGAGAGGCCGTGTCACTCATCCAGGAGCAGCTCAGTCAAACGAGACAACTGACTTCGGGATGCTGCGGCAAGTGCCTTTGCTTGACCCAGGACACAGAGCCAGACGAACCGCCTCCACCGCAACCGCCGAAGAAAAAAGGAAGAAGGGAATCGGCAGTAGATTCCTTGTTCAGGACAACCTTCTCAGCAGCAGACGGCGATTCTTCACCGCCGACCGTTCTCGTGCCGACTAGGCTCAGCCGCCAAGAGAAGACGAGTAATCCAATGGCCGCCAAGAAACACGGGCTACAAGTTGTCAAGAGAAAAACAAACTCAAAGTCGCCCACCGCCCTCGAGACTCTACACTCAAGCGGCGACAGTGAGGATAGGATCCACCTGACGCAGGTAGTAAGCGTCTCACGCTATATCAGGGCACTTCTCTTCATCCCTGTCGTCGTCCTCTCCGCTCTTTGGCTTTGCATGGTTTTCATCGGAGAGCACGACGTAAATCAGAATTTTGGGTGGCTCGCCTATCAGTGGAACGGTTACGCCATCTCGTCCACAATCGTCATATGGACTTCAAAAGTGCGAAAGCCATACATGCTTCTTGAAACGGTCACTTTCTGTTACTGGCCCTTGATGCTTATTTGCATCGACATCGAACGGAATGGCGAATTTGGAAAGGATTGGCTGCTCATCCCCAGATTGCTCGTTCTGTTCTGCTCCTGGTTGCTAGCAAAGACAATCAGAAGTGCTTTGGCGAACCTAGACGACAAGGTCTTGAGTGCGCACCTGCAGAAAGTCGTGTGGGGAGGCGGTCTAAGCGCGCTCACTCCCATCGCTTACGTGAGCATGAAGGGATCAACTTGCGTTCTAACTAATTGGAACTCAAAGGACTTGGACCAAGACTGCGGTGGGGTTGTTGCGCCGCTCCTTGGCGTCGCTTTCCACCTAACCGCATTCTTCGGCTACGGGGTTTGCTTCGGCCCCTTCATGAAATTTGACACGAAGGATTTGCTGGAGCTGAAGGTTTCGTGGGTCATAAAACTTCACGTCATGTTCATTGCGCTCGCTAGCATTATCGCCATATTTCTGTTCGGCCAACAGAGGGAGGATAGTGGTGTTGGTAACTTCGTCTGGCTGTTGTCTGATACTGTACAGTATGGGTGGTTCATGGTGGTTGTCACGGGAGTTTGGGAATTCCTCGTAAAGCAGCACTGCGTGTGTGGAAAACGCGCAGAATCGGAGGAGGAGGACGACGACGACAATGACATTGAGCTGCCAGCCGTTGTTGTTAGGGACACGGAAACCGACGACAATCTAGTCGAAGGAGACGGCAACAAGATTTTATCGGGGGAGGGCATCTTCATGTCTCCTGGAATGTACTAAATATAATAAAACAGAGTAGACTTTGTATGATAAATCTTTACCTTCTGAAGGGTTCAGCTGACAAGCTTTCGTGTGATTTGCCTCGCACCCGAGGGGTCTTTTTACGAGTTTTTTATGTTGCTGCATCTTGTCTTCGCTCCTTCTTCCATGGTCGTGGCCACTCGCGGATAGCTACGACCAGGAGGAGAGAGTATACCGTGTATCATTGTACGTAGTTTCGATTCGAACTTCTTGCTGACTAGTGTGTTGAGTTATTTAGGGTGACTCTCAAAGAGCACCTGCGAACACGTGTCGAGCACTTGACACGCAGTCCGACTTTTTACTTGCATCGCCAACGCTTCTAGCAAGCTATCGAGTACATTTTCCAAGTTTTACTTTAGATAAATTGTTTCTGTTGCAGTGAACTGCAGCTTAAGTTGCCGTATCTAGTCGAAAGTTTGAATCGAAGTCCTGCAGAGGAAGAGGGGCTGTGCGACACACACTGAGTTTTCTGACAAGTGCCCGAAGGCGTTTCACATATTTGTTGTTTCGGATTGCTGTATCTTGTCGACCCAGGTGTGTGTTGTGTTAGACATTCCTGAGAGATCTCACCTGTATTGTCCTGGTCGTTAGTTTATTTTGGTTTCGGCACCCCGAGTTTGTTTGGAAACCCATTGTTGTCGCCGCACTCCTTCGATCCAAAATCTTGACCCGTCAAACAATCTAGCTCGGCCAGCACCGGGATTCGAACCCGGGACCACCTCTACCCGAAAGAGGTATCATACCACTAGACCATGCCGGCAAAAAGTGCAACGTGTTTGCGTTGCACGAGAGCTATTATTGGGGAATTTCTGGTTCTACTACAGTCCCAAAAAACATGGGGTCCCACATGCTCCTGAATGTTTAATGGGGGTCATCTTACGGGGAGTGTCACGTAATGGGGTCCGTCCCACCGCCACTTTATTCATCACAGGTGGCGTTGTGTGGGGGATCAGAAGCGAAGGACTGCCCGAAATGATTCGTTTTTGCTTAAAATATTTCAGGTTTCGTCGAGAGCCGATCTTGGATGTGTGGATATATTGTGGAAAGGGCTTTAAACGTCGTAAGTGGTTGAGGGACCAGTATATCCGGACCTTTTGAGTAACTAAGATGTTAAATCTCTAAGTTACTAACTTTATCCGACGTTTCTTTGGAACCCAAGATCGTGTCCAGGAATTAAAAGAAAAGTTCCCTCTCACATCCCAGAGACTTACCTTCATTAACCCACGGAGAATCAACGACTAGCCATTAAACACACGAAATGAGTTCTTCGCGGAAGCGCAGGAAAACTGGTGCCCCTGTGCTCATCCCCGGAGTCGCTTGCTCAGTCACATACAATACGGGGGTCTTTCATGGCAGGGTGCGGGGCGAAGGAAAGATGGGGCATTGGATCGTCGACTGGGAGGAGGGCGGAGAACCAACAGAGGTGCCGCAAAGCAGCATTCGACCCCGTGAAGCTAACGCCATCGCGACTGCGGGTGAGCTTGTTGTTGTCAAAGAAGAGGCGAGGGTCAAAGTTGAGGGTGAGGACGACGAAGATACTCCCATCAATCCTGTTATGACCTTCGGGAACATTGTTCCAGGCACTACGGTGGACTTCAATATTTTCTTCTACTACTTGCACATGAGAATGATTGTTCATGTTGAAAGGTACGGAGACGTTGAAGGTTTTGACCTTCAGACCGCAAGGGATCATAATCCCTTGGCAAATTGCCCCATCCTCAAAGTTAACGCCTCTGGAAATGTCTATCGTCATTTAGATACTGGCACAAAAGAATTTGGCAAGAAAGTCCGCCAAAAGTTGGAGGCTTATAATATCGACCTTCACAGTCCGGAAGGGGTAACACGAGCTCTCCTGATTTGCATCTTTAGGATGGACGGATATGATGAACCGGTTTTTGAAGATGGTGGAGCGAGCGTTATCCCTCTCAAAATGAGATCAGTCAACTTAAGATGCCTACCACAGACGACGAGTTTCCGTCGTTCTACAAATTTGTTCGCCAATGTCCGAAAGATAAGCTCAAACGTAAGTATGGATTCCAGAGACTCTTCAACGGAAAGTACCAGCCCCAAGGAATCGTTTCCAAGAAGTGGCAGGAAAGAAAAGAAATCATCCCATTCTGCGTTCAAAGACTACAAGACGCCAATACGTTTAAAGATGCCTGTGACGCTGTAAGAATGGTTCCCTGTTGCGGGGATTTCATTGGCGCCCAAGCTCTTTTAGATCTTATTTACGGGGTTTTCGAAGGTGAATTTGGAGCCCTTTTCAAGAATTCCGTAAGCGCGTATGACTTCATCGGGAACTACTGCTCGTTCGGTCCGGGTCCAAAAACAAGCATAGGAAAGATGTTCAATGATTCGGTGGAACCTCGCGAGAGGATAAACTTTCTGGCCAAGAACGCACGCCACTCTTTCAAACGCTTGGGGCTGGAGTTCCCTTTTCTCGACCAAGAGTTCACCCCCGTCGACATGGAGCACAGCCGTTGCTATTTTTCGAGATACCTAAGCTGCAGGGAACTTTTTATCAATAACAAGAGCAACGAAGCAAAGACGCGGGCTGCCCTACAGCCCCTCATCGAAGCTATTGATTCACGACCTTGTCCTAGGATTTCATTCAAAGACTTGGCTAACTGCAACACAATTTCTGGACTTGGTCAACTTGTGGAAAGGCACTTGGAGAAGTATCCTAACCCCAACTAAAATTAAATTTTTAAACAAAATTGCTCTGTGCTCTCTCTTTACTCTCCGTCACTCCAACCGTCCGAGTCAGAGTCTTCGTCATTGCTGTCGCTGTCACTCTCAATCAACTTCCTGTTGCTCGCCATGGCCCTGCCTAGCGCTCCCATCAAGCTGCCGTCGTTTATGAAATCGTTCTTCTTCTTCGGTAGATTGAAGTTCGTTTGTTTCAGGTTGCCCTTGCCGACTGTAATCTCAGCGAGGAAGGGGTTGACAGGCCTGGCGATGTCCACCGGGGTGACCGGCGCAGGACCTGCAGATCCGCCAGAGTTGGCCCGGTGGAGGGTCACACCAGCTTTGATGCCACCCAAGAGCGCCGGGTTTATCGAAGGGCGAGTCGGCGCCACAGGAGCCTTGTAGGTAGGTGCTGGTGCTGGAGCTGGAGCTGGAGCTGGAGCCGGAGCTGGTGAAGGTGCTGGCTGTCGCTTTGGAGGCGGGGGTGGTTTCCAACCGGCGGGTCTCTCCTTCTTTGCTGGCATTGGTGCAGGCTCCTCTATTTCTGGTTCTGCTTGTTTCTGCATGGGCTTTTGGAACATTGGGTTTTCGTGCCCAAAGCTGCTGTCGGTCCGCAAGTCCCTCTTCGCCTCCTCCTCGCCCGCTTCATCTCCCTCCTCTTCCTCATCACGCAACTCGCTGCTGTGTTCCTCAACCAACACTCGCTTTGAGAGGGATTTAATCGGTGCGCCTCCAATTATGGGGTCGCTAGAGACGCCGCCCAGTCCGACGCCAGCTGGTCCTTCAAACTTCTTCGAGCCCCTCTGAATCGAGGAGATTCTATTAGGGGGCAGCTTGCCACCCTCGCTCGCCTCGTCGCGGAAAAATTCCTCCATGCTCTCTCTACCGCCGCTCACGTCGGTGCTCGCGATGGTGGTCGTGCCAAAGGTACTCTCCGCCTTCAAAAGCTTGCCGTTCGGCCCTTGGCCAACCCTTACGCTCGTCTCGACCTGCTTCCCCTGCATGCAAGCGTCGCAGGTCTTTACTGGCTTGTAGCCGTACAGCTCTTTCATGACGATCTTGCTCCTCGAGCAGTCCCCACAGACGACATCTCCGCATCGCCTGCAGTGGTGCTTGCGTTTGAAGAAGGTGAACTCTATCTTGCAGACTGTGCAGTAGATCTCCGCCTTATCAGATTTCCACAGGGGCGCCGCGGCAACCTCGCTTATCTCGGGCAGTCCACTCTCAAACCTCGCCCTCTTGATTGCGTCGCTCAGTGCTTCGAACCACTCTTCCAGCTCATACTTTGTGTAGCAGAGCAACACAAAGCTCTGCGACGAGCGAGGGGAGCGATGAGGTAGGGTCAGATAAAGTAGCCGTAGCTTTGGCTTCGTCCTTGCACGTTCTCACCTTCTCCTTGCTCGAGACCATTAGGCTGTTCTCGCCCTCTCCTCCTTGCTTGACAACGGTCTCGTCCAGCTTGATGCTCCTGTGAAATTCGAACTTGTCAGTCCCGACGTACTTCGCTCCGTACATGACGTAGTCAGAGAATAGCCAGAATCGGAAAGTTTTGTTGCTCTTTCTGCAGACCTTGATGAGGTCGCCCTCCTTCAGGAACTGCCTGTCTTTGTTGGACGCCAAAGTGTCGAGGAAGGCGTCCCCCATTATTCCCGTCTTCATCACCGATGACGAAATCGAGAGCAGCTTTGCGTAGTTGCTCTGGCGTTCCAGCTCCCCGTCAACCCTTCCGACTAGGTCTCCGTAGCTTTTAGTGGCGAGACTCAGCTTCGGGTAATCCTTGTGCGACTGATTGGTTTTCTCGAGAAGCTACGAGGAGCGAACGACGAGTTAGAATAAACAGCGTTACATCAACGAATTGGTAGCTCTCACCTTCTTGAGGAGGTCTTGCCGCCTCCTCACATCCACGAAAACACTCTCCAGGTGCTGCGGCAAGGTCTTCATCCCCAATTTGTTCTCCAGGCTGGCGACGAAAGTTGTAAAGGTCGAAGAGGCCAGCGTGTGCCGGGTGGGAGCTAGGCAGGTTGCGTAGACCTGCAAGGTTTTTTCTATTCTCTGGTTTACTATATTGTCAATCACAGTCTCGCCAATTGCGACGTCCTCAGACCAGTCGTTGCTGCGGGCGGAGGCTATTAAAGTCTTGACCAGCGCCTGTGTGCAAATATCTAGGGACGTGATGGAGGAGAAGAAATTCGCCATGTCCTTTGTGTTGAGGGCCTTCGACTGCGCCTGGAGCCTCCTGCGAGCAGCAGCGAGCCAAGAAGCGAAGCGACGAGTTGGAGTTGGAGTTGGAGTTGGAGTTGGAGTTTGGTGGGGGTTAGTGGTGGTGGAATAACAAGCGTTTAACTTATTACCGCTCATCGACATGTTTCCAGCTCACCTTTGCTCAAGCGCTCCGTTGATGATCTGAGCCCCCTGCTTCAGCACTCCCAGTTTGCTGCTCTTCTGGTAGAACTTCTCCTCGTTGCGAGACCCGGTGACGCCCTTACTCATAATCTGCAATGGCTCGATGACGTGCCTCACCAGCATCGAGAGGTTCTGCGAGACGAAGGATATCTCAGTGATGATCTCGAAGATGATCTTAGTGCGGGGCCCGAGCTTGGCCATGTCAACGTCCGACAGCGTCTCAGTGATGAACTTGGCAGTCTTGGACATCGCCGAGGCGGCGACGTTCTGAGATGTCTGTGGAGGGGGTGAGGTTTTGGTATGGGGCTGGGAGGGTAATTAGATTTCTCACCTTACTGTTCTCCCCCTCGACGGCGACCACAGACGAAGTCCTGTGGTTCCGGACCGTTCCAATCTGCTGCAGGATCAGCTCCACCCATTTATCCTTAGTGGCCTTGTTGTGAGCCCTGATCTTGAACTTTCTCTCTTGGAAGACAACTTCGAACGAGTTCAGGTCGTCGGGGAGGCGGTCGGGTAGGTCGTTGACGGAGCACTCGCTCAGTTTGAGCGCCCTGGTAAACTTATAGCTCTCGCTAGTCAGCTTGCGGCTGTAAATCAAGGCGTCCGAGAAGAGGTGGAAGCGGTACTGCTTGTCCTCGTTTTTGTCAGTGACTCGGAACAGGTCGCCCTCGAAGAGAAGAACTCGGTTCGTCTTGAAGATGGGCGGGTTGCCAATGAATTGCGCTTGGATCTTGAGGAGTTCCAGTTCTGCGGGGGTGGTGGGGGGGGAGTAAGGAGTATGTTTGGGGGTGGTGGTGGGTTGAACGATGTTTCTCACCTGTCTCCTGCTTGTGAATTGCCATGTAGACCTTTGTGATGGATTCCTTCACAGACTGTAACGGTCCCTGCTGCGAAATATCAAGGGCGAGGAGCTTGCTGACAGTAAAGTGATAAATATCAACCTGCTTCTGAGGCAGGGATAGCATCTGCTCGAGCCCCAAGACCCCCTCGAGGGGGTTCTTCTTGAGATAGCGAGCCAGCTTTCGGGCCCTCTTGTCCAGTGAGCTCAGGGCCTCAGAGAAGACGCCGATGTACTGCGCGTAGAGCAGGAGGGCCCCGGCGAACTCGTTGAGGACCTTCATCAGGTTCTGCTCGAGGGAAGGGGAGGAGTTGTAGTGATCGTTCTGGTACGAGACCAGGCCCTCGTGGAAGTTACCGCTGGCGACGGCGATCTGCTGGAAGACGTCAAACAGAGAGGCCACGGCCGGGTCGTTCATGAGGGTACGCTTGAAGTCCGAGTCCTCCGCACGGATGGGCTCAATGAACTGCGCCACAAAGTTCTTGAGGCAAGAAGAGTACTCATTCTCGGAGTTCTTCGTGTTGAGCAGTTCGTTCACGAAGAGATCCTGCTTCTGCTTGGGGGAGTGGGAACTGAACTGCGAGCTGGTGAACGGGTCGGGAGGGACGATGGGGCCGTTGGCGCTGTTTGGATTGTTGTTTGTTGCGGGTGTGTTGCGCTCGACGAAGTGTTCAGGGATGACGCTTTGGAGTTTGTCAATTGGGCAAGTGAAGCTGGGTCGGGGGAGTGTTAATTTTGCGCTCCACTGCTGGGTTGACTCTAGTCGTTCAGCTCGAGATCCTTTTCTCACCTCTTGCCGTGGTTCTGGGGGAAGTACCCTATGCCCGTCGTAGTCTTACCCAACCACCATTGGTTAGAAACCTTCTCAACCACCGGTATTATATCGCCTGCGAGCGTCGGAGTGCGAGGGGGGTATGGTTTGGGTGGAGTTAGGGAGGGCAAGCTTGGGAACTGCCATAGAACAGAGGCTAGATATCTTACCTTCCTTGAGCGGGATTTCGCAGTTGCTTGTGTCTATGGCCGGATTAGGAGTATAGTCGTGAACCACCAGGAAGAGCTCCACGGTGCTGGTCGACATTCTGGATTTGGGGGGGAAGATTGTTTGGACAAAAGTTCCCTGGTGTGTGTGAAAACACGATTTGTAAATTTTATGTATCTAAGTTTCGGCCATTCTCTTCAGATTTGACCATACAAACATGACAGCACCGCTTCCCGTCTGCTCAGCGAAGTTAAGCATGTTCTGGTCCGATTAGTACTACGGTGGGGGACCACGTTGGAACACCGGATGTTGAATTTCTTTTTTTGTTTCTTTTTGCTTCGCCTGGAGTTGCGCTGGTGGTCTGGGTGTTTTCATTTTTTTGCTGCCCCCACGCTCAATTAGAAGGTCAAAAACCACCCCTCTTTTCATTTTATAAAATTCATCCATCCTACATTTATGTTACATTCACATTAGATTGATATGGTTATGGTATTCCTCCCTTAGCCATGCCTGCCCCACACCTATGAGCACCGCAAAAATCGCCCCAACATATATTATCTCAGCTTTCTCATAGTCATCTACTAGCAAATCAGCGAACCACTTCATAGGAGATTTATCAGACACCTTATCAGGCTCGAAGAACGGCGTGTCCAGGAACTCGTCCAGATCGAATTTGGACAGTTTACGAACACCCCATTTTGCCCTTACACCTATTCTTCTAACGCCAGGATTGAACATCGCAGTCGACCTCGTAGGAACGCCTATAGGGCTACACTCCTCCTTATTTTCTCCGGCGCTGACACTGTCATCATCCGGGACCAAACACAAAACGTCGCCCACGTCGCCCTCGTCTCCTCCCCTCTCCGCGTTCCACAGCGACAGAACAGTCGTGTAAAGCAAAGAGGCCAAACCGAATGCCAACACCCTCCCCTCAACATCCACGAAGCTGTATATCAGAGACGTCAGGGGAAGGAAAAAACCAAGGTTGCCCTTGTACAGTTCCAGCCACGTCTCCCCGAACGTTCCCTTATTTTCCCCTTCGTCCTCCCTCCGTTTGAGTACCGCCTTCGTCCCCTCCATGAAAAGCAAGAACCACGCGCACCAAATGGGCGTGTAAACAGTCGCGTCCAACAGCACCTTCTCCGCTATTTGAACCGGCGAGGTCATGTCGTATCCTACGGTGGCGTCGAGTTGGGAGAACCAGTAATGGGAGACGCAGCCGTCGAAGAGACCGAAGGTTAGGTATGTGAATGTTCTTTGTATGTCAGGAAGTGGAAGTGATGAACTACTAAGCATTGTTGATAGAGAAGAAGTTGTTAGAGTCGTGTTCATCGTTTGTTCCATTGATAATGGCACTGATAATGGCACTGATAATGGGGCAAGCCTTTGTGCACATAGGTCTGAAATAGTGTTTATTGTGGCGCAGGTTAGTGAATCGGTGATGAGCCCGGGAGGAAGGAGGATCATTTAATAGAGATATATTACTACTACAAAGACGTATATAATAGACGTATATAAATAGACTAATAGTATAGTACAGGGACGAAGGAAGGCGAGCGAACGAAAACGTAGTAGTAGTAAGCGTGGATGAAGAAGGTGCTATTTCGTCGAAGCGCTTTAGCAGAGATTTGAAGATTATTGGGGGACAGTTCTTTTGCTTTTCACTTTTCCATAATAACAATATATATATATATATATATACCCACCTACCTACCATACATACCATTACCACTACCGCAAAAAGCAAATAAATTAAACGATGAGAATAAACAACTGGTCCGACTCTATTTTTTTCCAAATGTTATTTTTTTTTGACTAGAATTACAAGGCACACACATACATTTCACCCACCCCGCAACTACTCATTCCTTTATTTTTTCTTGTCGGGCCTGTAAGTGCTGATGACGACTGCGTGGTCCCTCTCGTACGGTTCGAGGGTTAGCTGTTCGAGGGGTTTGAAGTTCTCCCCCTGGAGCTTGGTCACCTCGCGGCGGAAGACTGCCTCGGGGGAGGCGGTGGAGTCGATGCAGGAGGCCTTGATGGAGATCACGGAGTGGCCGCCGTTCTTGAGGAAGTAGTGGGAGTTGAGGCCGACGATGCGAGCCTGGTCGGGCTGGGCAACGTCGGCGAAGACGCAGTCGACCATGCCGACCAGCATGCGGTATTTGAGGGGGTGGCGGGCGTCCTCGATGATGGGGATGACGTTGGTGCGGCTCTTGGCCATGTTGATGAGGTCGCGGCCGGGCCTGTGGCTGAACTCAACGGCGTAGACGCAGCCCTCGGGGCCGACGATGTCAGACACGTGGGACACGGTGGTTCCGGCGGCGGCGCCGAGGTAGAGGACCTTGGAACCGGGCTCCATCCAGATGTTGTCGACTCCGCCCAGGACGGCGGCGGCGAGCTTGGAGCGGAAGGGGTTCCACACGCGGTACTCGACCTTGGTGGCGTCGGCCCCGTCCTTGCCTCCGGGGGCGTCGACCGAGATCCTCTTCTCTCCGTAGACGTCCTTGCCGGGGGTGGAGTTCTTGGTCACGAGAGCGTCCTCCTTTCCGCGCGCGATGAACACGCCCTTGTGACGGTGAGGCTCGACGACGACCTTGGCCCCTCCCTTGGCCCCACCCCGTCCCCCTCCGCGTCCCCCATCGCGGCCCCCGCGTCCTCCTCCACGTCCCCCTCCGCGTCCTCCTCCACGTCCTCCTCCACGTCCCCCTCCGCGTCCTCCTCCGCGTCCCCCATCGCGCCCCCCGCGTCCTCCTCCACGTCCCCCTCCGCGTCCTCCTCCTCTTCCTCTTCCTCCAAATCCGCTCATATTGATGATCTGTACGTTAGGTTTAGTACAACTTTTAACGCGTTTCTTGGTTTATCTGCATAATAATAAACGATAATTGACGTAGAAGAAGGAGTTAGAGAGGCTAGGTAGTAATGGCGTGGCGACAGGACGCACGAGGAGTGTGAAATGGGTCAGCAAACAGAGGTGGGTCTCGACTGGTCTCGACTGGTGTGTGTCATTTAACACAATTAGACTACATAGCGTACGCTTTATTTACATTTTATTTCATATTATGGAACGAATTCATATCAGTTACCGACTGCAAGTCTGTACGGTGTATCAAAGTTGCGCTAAAACTGCTTACAAACAAGAAAGAAAAAATTGATGATAGCCCTGATATCCAGCCATCAATCCATATCGCCTGGAAAATATATCCACCAAAACGTCGCGACGTTTCAGCCGACCTCCTCTTTCAGGACCTTCGTCAGGACCTTCGTCGGTGATCCCTCTGTGTGCAAGGAGCGCCGGGTCAATACCGAAGATGTCTAGCGAATTTCAGAAAGGCGAGGTCTCACCAGTTCCATCGCAAGTTCCATCCGTGGCCCTAACAGGGGCTGCTAAAGTCCCTACGACCGCCAATACGACCGCGCTATATCGCCATCCTGCCGAATGGGAACCCCACTACGGCTGCATAATTCTATGGCCCCACAACGAAAACACATTTAATCTTCCATGTGTCAAAGAGGAGCTCTACAACGTCTGCAAGCACATCAGCGCCTCAGAGATGCTCCTCCTTTACCTCCCTCCTCCTGACACCGGCCCTAACAGCGGAGTCGACACCCCCGACCCAGCCTTGGAATCCCTCCTGTCCCTCCCCGCCTCCTCCCACTCCATTACCGTCCTCAACGTCCCCTCCAACGACACCTGGTCCCGTGACACTTCTCCGATCTTCCTAACGTCCCAAACGTCTCCCCCTACACCCGGCATTCCGTCAAAATTAAAGGCCCTAGACTTCAATTTCAACGCCTACGGCGGTCCCGAACACGGCTGCTACTGGCCCTGCGACTTAGACGTCGCTCTAGGTTCTCGAATATCTTCCGATTTACTGGCTTCACACGAAAGTCGTCCCGACTTCGTCTTCGAGGGCGGGAGCTTCTGCACCGACGGCAGGGGTACGATGATAACGACCGAGGAGTGTTTGCTCAGGGGCAACAGGAACGGTGACATGGGCAAGGGTGAGGTGGAAAGTTACCTCCTGAAAGCGATGAATCTCCGGAAGATTATATGGCTCCCAGACGGACTGTACGGAGATATGGATACGAACGGTCACGCAGATAATTTCTGCTGTTTCGTGTCCCCCGGGACAGTAGCCCTGGCTTGGACTGAGGACGAGGAGGATCCTCAGTGGGCTATAAGTAACGAAGCTTTGAGGGTGCTGGAAGGGGAATGTGATTCCGAGGGGAATAAGTTGAGGTGAGGCGCGATGAAAGCGGGCTCGACTGGGGCGCATTCACATTAACTGACTTCTAATTGTGTATGTGATGTGCTCTCTCCCCCTCCAACCTCGTCAGAATCGTTAAACTACCGTTACCCAAACCACAGTACCTGACCGAAGAAGACACACAAGGTCTTAAAATTTCACCTCACGCGACAGAGAGAAAAGTAGGCGAAAGGCTAGCCGCGAGCTACGTGAACTTCTACATCGCAAACGGAGCGTGCATTGTGCCTAGCTTCGGAGATGAGATGGACGAGGTGGCGAGGGAAATTGTTGAGAGGGAAGTGGGAAGGAAAGGTGAGAACGCGAGGAGCGAAGAGACGAGTCGTCTTACTCATCACTTCGCTCCTAACTCATCACTTCGCTCCACTGCTCACTCCTCTACTCGCTCCTCTGCTCGCTCCACGGCTCGTCGCAGCTATAAGCGTGTACAGCAGGAACATTCTCGTAGGGGGAGGGAACATTCACTGTCAGACGATGCAAATTCCCGAACACACGAAATAATAAATAATTCACTATGAAAATCTATACAATAATTAATGCCAATGTCAATTCCAACTCGAGAGACCTTCTTTTTTACTTTAAAAATCGTTTTAACTACCACTATACCCTAAAACTCCCTCTCCTCTTCCCCAACAATTCATCACGTTTACAAGGTCCCCCCACCCCTACCCCCCTGTCCCCCCACACCCCCTGCCCCTGTCAGGTCCTCCTCGGGGGTCGTCTCGTCATATCCTCCATATCCCATGTGGACCTTGACGGATTTCGGGTCAACCTTCTCGAACTTATCAAAGTCCGTCCTAAACGGTGGAGGTTCAGGGACGGACATCAAGGTTGTCTTCCCCTTGGGCCCTTCGCAGCTAACTTGACCGTTCATGGGCAGACTCCCCCACTTCCCCATCGGAGGAGGCTGACCTTTCTTGCAAGCCTCGAGCAGCTGCGACGAGCGTGCGACGAGCGTAGCGAGACGCATACAGATTGGCGTTCACGACGTTAGAATGCGTAACTTTGATGGTGGTGGTATCGACAATCTAGACCACATTTCCAGCGAAGAGCTAAGCGAAGAGTTCTGCAGAAGACGTTGAAGTGACACATTCCCTGCTCGTCGCTTCGCTCCTCACTACACTACTCTCGCTGAAACTCACCTCAATAGTAGTCTTCGGCGTCAAGCACTCATAATAATCATCATTCATCTGAATCATAGGAGCATTAGCGCAAGCCCCAAGACACTCCACCTCCCTCAAAGTGAACAAACCATCTTCAGTAGTCTCCCCATCCTTAATCCCCAAATGCTTCTCGATCGTATTCTTGATATCCTCGCTACCGCATATCATGCAGGGCGTAGTCCCGCAGAGCTGCATAAAATACTTCCCCACCTTCTCCCTATTAAACATGGTGTAGAAGGTCGCGACTTCGTACACTCGCATGGGCGCCACGCCGACGATTTTTGCGACCTTGTCCATCGCGGCGAGGGGCAGCCACCCGCCGGCCTGACGCTGGGCGAGGTCGAGGAGGGGGATTATCCCTGACTGCTTGTAGTTGGAAGGGTATTTGGAGAGGATACGGGTTACGCGGAGGTAGTTTTCTTCGGTGAAGTCGAAGTAGGTTGTGGTGAGATTGTCGGGGGTGTTGATGTGCTGTGAAAAGGGTGGGGAAGGTGTTAGAGGGCTGCTCGCTCAACGGTGAAACGGAGTCGGATAAAGTACGACAATTAGGCCGCTAAATTGGACCCTGTGAAGAGCCTAGGGGATATCTGAAACGACACTAGGGACGTTATGACACTAATGACACAAGATGGAAGTTCCTTTGCTCGCTACCGCGTTTATATTGTCCACAAAGAGGCCAAGAGAAGAGACACTTTTCACCGCCCCGTCTTTCCTTCACAAACTGTGCAACAAACATTGTTTTAAACGCTTACCGAAGGGTTTGAGCCGCTCATTGAACGTATCGAACCATTGAGGACGCGAGGGAGCCTCGAAAATCGTGACGATAACATTGTTTAAGGACGCTATTTGACTAAATGTGCTTCCTGAGGCAGGCTCCCCCAGAGAGGATGAAATCCTCGTCGCTTTGGGCAACCCCCTGCCTGCTCAAAAACCTTCAAAAAGGCCATGTCTCGCTTCCAATTCCTCAGCGCTCTCTTCCTCTTCCTGATCCCCCTATCTTCCTCGTCGAGCTCGTGTCCTCCCTCCCCTCAAATTCCGACGTTACAATCTTACCTACCTTCGTCGCCTGCTGTGAAAGGCCCGGAGAGTATATGCACGGGAAATTATGATACCAAGACGGCGAAGAACTCGATTCAGGTTGAATGGGAAGAGGGGGCGAAGGAGTTAGCTTTCGACGGTGAGTTTGGTCCGTATTCGATGAAGGCGGGGAGGGGCTGGGAGGGGTTTTAAGAGGGGGCAGGGGGATTTGGATACAGGAGACCAAGAGGAGGAGAAGAAAAGCGGGGGATGCGTCGTAGCGCCGCGAAGCTGTAGAAGTAGTAATTTGTTTCCGAACTTTTAAGTGGCGTAGAAACCTCACATCGCTCGTATGATCATGGAACCCTTCCAGTAGTCGATGTTCTAACAATCTCTCCTTGTCTTTTCTCTTCGGAAAATCATTACACAACAAAACTCAGTAACTATTGTTTCATCAAGGTGAGAAACGCCGCTCGAAATGCACTCCGCTCCAGACCCAAAACTCGTACCAACATATCATTATTAATCCTACTAAACTTAACCTACTCTAACCTAACCTCTCCCTCAACAAACTCAACTCACCGTATCTCAACAAAACACCACAGCAGCTGCTCAAGAATATCCACAGCCACGACCGAAATTTGGCATGCAACACCCGAAGGCAACTATAGCCCCTTATCGGGCGAAAACATGGACTGCAGGGGAACGTATGAAGGAGGGAGGTGAGGGTTTTTGAGGCGGGAAGGATTCTTGATGCAATGGATGCGGGCGGACTAACACAAAAATCCCGCAGCTTCTTGGTTAACACGCTAGTCCCTGGATCTTACGGTCTTTTCGGAGGTCTCGGTCCCATGGGGGTTGATTTTCCACCTTATGGTCCCAAGTCTATTCATTTCAGGGTCTCGGCTCCGGGGTATAAAACGCTCGTTACGGAAGTCGAGATTGATGGAGAGGTGAGACATGCCGTGAAGGGTTGCCGGACAAATACAAACCCGCGCGAAATCGCACTGTTAACCGCTTTCCCACGCCGAAAAAGCTGCCTCAACCTCAACCCCGAACCCAACTAACTAACCACCATCCAACCCCCCCTCATCGCAGGGATGGACCGACTGGAGGGGACCGTCACTGGTCCTCGGAGGAAAGGACGCCTCACAGCTCGCTCCCAGCCTGAAGCTAGTCCTAGAGCCCCTCCCCACCTCCTCCTCTTCCTCCTCCGAGCCCCTCTGCTCGTTTTTGTCGCTTCTCAATCCTTACTCTTTCTTCACGGAGCCTCTGGCACTATGCTCGGGAGGAGCAATCTTCAAGTTCTTCGATATGTAAGCGACAACGAACGATCGAGGAATAAGGCACGCGCAAGATCACGTTAATAGATAGATACCATGTGGAAAGTGAAAGATCTTTTGAATTAAAATGGACGCGGCTTTTTAAAGGAAAGTTAGGAAAGGAAGATGAAGTCAGTGTGGCAGCAAGTATTTTCATGAAATGTTCGCATCTATATTTGCAGTGAACCAAGCAAAAGGCCTTGGACAATTGCCAATCAACAATATTTGCTTGCGAAAAAGGTCCTACACACATATCTTTGGTAAGAAAGCCTGGTACGCCTTAACCCTCCCTCCCCCCGTCCCCAAGAGACCCATTATTTTTGTAAAGTGCGAGTCAGTCGCAGAGGCGCTTGCGACTGACTTTCCCCCAAGGTCTTGATTTTCGAGGTTCCCCCGCTGACACCAACCCCAAAAATGTGCGCTCCCATTAGGTTGATCCCATTCCACCACCGTTCTCAACGGTGGTCCCTGAAACTTCAGCGGAAGAAGTTCTTATCCCCAGTTTCAAGGACTACGGAGCGTCCAACTCGACGATGATAGAGCTCCCTGAGTCTCTCATAGCTGACTCAGACACTTCGCGCGACTCCATTGACTCTGACGACCAGAGCCATAAATCCAAAACCCACTATTCACCTTCGACTCCACCTTCAACCGCCTCCTCTCCTCAATCTGAGTCCCCTCCTTCGCACACACATGCCTCCTTGGAGCGCATGGGGAGGTTTAGGGTGAGCAGCAATTCCTTCATGGAGAACATTAGCGCTGACCTCCACGAGGTTCCCGGGGTGATCTCAAAGCTGATGTTAAGTGGGAAGTGCGACGATGCGAACTTTAAATGGAAGGCTTTGGAGGCCCGAGGGCCTAATGAAGCAATAGTTGAATGGTCATTCAAGTTCCAAGGGGTGAAGGTGAGACGATGCTTTGAGCAGCTGTCAACCCTGCGAAAACCGCATTCAAATATATATATACATATATGCCCATCATCACATTCCAACCCGGCTCGCTCTCCGCGCTCCACTACACGTCTCGTCACCACACTCTTCGCAGGACTGTTTCACGGTCAACCTCATTCTGTGCCTGACTGTGATAAAGCAAGACGAGAACGAGATTATAATTAATGCCGTTTCCGTCATAAATGACCGTCATAAATGACGAAGTTGTTGACGAGGATTCTATTTCCACAAAGCCTCAATCGTCCACAGCCGCCGCTAGGAATGTCCTTCTACACCTCGAGGACGGGACTATCACCCTTCGACCTCTTACACTTGGCCGGACTAGATTCACATTTATGGCTCTGTTGACGCCCACCTCTGTGGAGGGCCGCCAGATCAGCGAGATAAAGTTGAGCACAAGCGAGTACAGCAGTAGTCTGATCCGAGGAAAACGCAGCGGCTTTAAAATATCACGACTTCTTAGCAAAGGTACAAAAGACGCCAAGCTATTTCGTTACATCGCCACGCTCTTCTACGAACGATTTAAGAAGGAGGACGTGATCGACGAGAGGAGGAAGGCGGACTTCATAGAGAACGGAATTCCGAACGCCCCTCCCTTGACGGAGGCGGAGGAAAATCTGATTGCAAAGTTGATGAACGAGGTCGAGGTGATGAAAGCTAAGAGAATCGCCGGGACGGTCAACGACTCGGTTGAGAAGTTTCTTCACCGAGATGAGAAAGGTGGACCAGCCTGGGGGATGACAGTGGCGAAGATGGATGTGGCCGCCATCACCCTGTTCACAGAGGTGAGCGAGTCCGAGGAGCGAAGTGACGAGGTGGTTGCAGTATCTAACCCAATCTTTACGGTCGCTTTGCCTGCTATTCCTCGCCACGCTCCTCGCAGCTCTTTCTACTGGACACTTACGCCAGGTGTGCTGAGCACAAAAAGACTGCCATAAGGAAAGTTTGGGAAAACATCGATTGCACACGGAGTGTCGAGTACATTGGCTCTCTCAGCCTGCCCGGGTTCAAGGATCGAATCTTCCACATTTGGTTGACATGGAAGAGGTTGATGGACGAGGACGGGCGTGAAACGTTTATCATCGCATTATCGCCATTTGTGGAATACCGCGGAGCGACGTGCCATGAAGTCGAAGGGGCGGAGAAATTGCATGAGGCGACGACAAAAGGCGGGCACATCGTATAACAGGTCACTATGAAGACGTGCGAATGGACCCATGTTCAGCAGGCAGACCTCAAGGTGAGCGAGTGCGAGGAGCGAATCGACGAGGGTGGCTGCAGTAACTAACCCAACCTTCATGCTCGCCACTTATATCTCGCTACGCTCATCGCAGATCTCGGTTTTGCCTGCAAATGCGGTTGACTTCTGTAAGGGTTAGGGTTA
>BRXX01000419.1:0-27027 GCA_030267905.1 Triparma verrucosa
ACTAACACTAACACTAACACTAACACTAACACTAACACTAACACTAACAATAACACTAACAATAACACTTACAAAAAATTATTTTGATTTCAGCACAACCACCCCAATTTACTTAACTGTACTCTACTCATCTGCGCTACCCCATGATATCGACATGAACCCTTTCCCATATGCCACGAACTTCTTCCCTGGTGGTGGATTGTCCTTCCCGAAATCTCCTCCCAAGTCGCCATCTTTATCATATCCTAAGGTTATTCGCTTCAACTCGCTCTCCGTGTAATCCTTCTGCATCTCGACTCCAAAGTCCATTTCCACTCCAACATCCTTGCCACTGCCCCCCGAAAGAGATGGAATAACGTTTAAGTTGACATTGGAAACAGGGACAACAATGAGTGGCTGATGAATAAGTTCTGGTTCTTGTAGAGTCTCAACAAAGACTTCCTCTGTAAACTCCGACTGTCCTGGCGATGACCTTGTTGTCCCTGCCTCTGTCCCTATTTGTGCCTGTGACATCGGCGGCGGTGGAGGAGCGACGGCATGAGACAAATTCTCAAGTCCGAGTGCGCCAAAAAAGCCTCCAAGTACACTCCCTCCTCCTCCACCCGAACCTCCCGAACCTCCTCCTCCCTCTTCGTATTCTCCGACCCTTCTCTCCTCGAACAGGGCCGCAAATTTACCCTCGGGCTTCTCATTAGGACGCCCTGAGGTTCCGGCAACCTCCTTTCCAATTCCGTCGAAAAGCTTGCCAAACTTGCTCTCAATAGCAATCCCTTCCCGTTGCGTCTCCCCATGCTGGTGTGGATGCTGCTGATGCTGATGCTGATTATGCTGCCCCGCAGCGAAGTTCCCGTTCTCTCCCTTTTGAACACCTAAGCCGTCAAAAAGCTTGCCGAACTCGCTCGCCACTTCCACCTCCTCTTTATTCTTTACCGGCGTGTCCCCGAGCAAGTCCTCGTCTGCGATGAAAAAAAGAATAGTATTAGCGAGTCGGGGAAAAAAAAGTTCAACCTCGGAATGTAGGAATATTCGCACACCACTCTCACGCACTCTCACACTCTCACAAACTCACACTCGCTTCACTCACCTCCCCTCACGCCCTCCTCCACGGCACTCTTGATGATCGCTCCGACTCCCTTCTTGATACCCCTGAACAGACTCCCAACCACGACGCCCCCCGCCGCAAGTTTAATATCGTCCGCAACTCCCTTCCCGGCCCTCTCTGCCTCCCCCTTCAAGACTTCCGCTGCAATCAACGCCTTATCCCTCTTTCTCAATTGAAGTCCCTCCTCGTCATCCTCCTCCCTTATTACTGCGAAGAGGTAAATGTGTTAACTAATCGGAAATAAGGCATAACACTTATCCCCAATCCTCTCACCTCCATCCCTGACCATCTCCTCCACCCCCTTCCTAACCCCCTCATCGCCCAAAACCTTACACCTGACATCCCTCGCCCTAATCCACATCCTCTCCCCCTCCACTTCCCCCGGTATCCACTTCATCTCGAACTCCATCTCCCCCACACTCAAAGTATGCACTAGAACGTCCATCCAAACTCGGACGACGACGTTACTGAAACCTTCCATCTTCGCATCGTTAATTAAAGTAACATCAAAACTGCGTCGAAGAAAGGTCATCATCATCAGAAGAAAAAAAGAATTAGAATTAAAAGTCAACAACGCTCCCTACACTCCCCCTCCCCCTCACCTAACATCCTTCGTAACGAAAATAGTACACTCCTCTAAATCCGGCGGTCTAATCAAACAATACATTTCCGTACTAGGATCATTCAAAGCTTGTAAGAGAGTCGCAAGAAGTGACTGATTTGAAGAACGGACTATGTCGTCAGTCACAAAACAAAATAACACAAGGAAATTGTTAAAGTTATGTTTCAAGTACAAATTATTATTCGACTGCCACACCTCTTCAATTTCATTTCTCACCTGTCAAGTGCGCCTTAGCTGTTTTCTTAGGCTCCATTTTCGTGAGGGCATCAGATATATCTTCCTTCGTTTTGTAAATTTGGCGAGGAGAGGAGGAGGACTTTTGGAGAGACAAGGTGTAATTGCAGCGGGGGAGGTCGGCCGTTAGTGTGTAGTTGTAGAGGTGAGGGGATTGGAGGTAGTAGGAGTAGAGTTGGGAGGTTAGGGTGGGGTTGGAGGAGAAGATTAGGAGGGACTTTGTGAGGGTTTGGAGGGTGGAGGGGGAGGAAAGAGTTAGCTGGTAGGATTTTATGAGTGAAGTGCACTGAGAGAGGAATGAGGGAGAGATTGTTACAGAGGAGGCGGAGGAGGAGGAAGGATGACGAGGAGGAGACTGAGGTGCACTGTTAGTTGCACTGCTGTTAGTGCGAGTGCTCGTCGTAGGATTGTTTGTCATGTCGTTATCTGAATCGTCGCTCTCCCATGTGTCCCAGTTGTCATCGTCGTTGTCGTTTGCAGACATCTTTGTCGGCTATTGTTCAGGCTTTGTTTTGCCTAAGTATCGTGGGCCTAAGATCGTGGGATAATAATGATTGAAACCCAAATGCCCTTAGGGTGGATAAAAAAGATTGAATTACGTGACGTTCGAAGAATACGTTAGCTACAAGCCCTCTATTTATGTTCAAAGATTGAAGCAATTTCAACAATAGTACGAATATAATATCGTAAGAAAGGTCAAAGGGGGTCAAAGGGGGTCAAAAGTTTCCCCTTTTTTGACCAAAAATGTAAAACTCCTAAAAAGGTTCATAAAACCTTTCCGGTCGTTTTTCATAAAGTAACGCAGAATCGACTGCAATAATATATTCCATAGCTGCCTACATAAATCGCTAACCATCATCAGAATGTACGTAAAAAAGAGTTATTGATATATTGAGAGCGTTCCCACGACAGCCGAGTGTGTGGCTGAGTGTCTGTTTGTGTAGCGCTCTTATGTACCAGACAATCCTGCATCATCTTGGACCATCATCTGGATCAAAGCAAGCAGTCTATAAACAATTTCGTGCCTCAACTGACACCATAACCTCCAATTCAATAATCCAACCACAGTCCTTGCACCAATGTCCGCCCAACAACGTGCCACTGCCGGAAAGTTCATACTGGAGCTCGGCCTGACCCTCGCCTTCGCAGGCGCCGTGACTTACATAGCCCGCGAGCTCTTCGACAACGATTCTATAAAGCTCCAGACATCTCAGAAATCAGGCAAGACCGTAGTGCAGCGTTTAGAGGATATCAGGAAAAGAAGGAAAGAAGAATTAGACGACGAAGACGTCGAAAAGCAAATTCCCCTGAAACCCTTAACCCTAAACTCCTACGAGATCGTGATCGCAGAGTCCGTGATCGACCCTTCCACCCTCCCCGTGACCTTCTCCTCCATCGGCGGCCTGACCTGTAAGGCTGAGATATACGACCTTGTGGTTTTACCGCTTTTGAGGCCGGACCTTTTCTTATCGGGGAACGTCGAGGTCACGAGAGGGATACTTCTGTACGGTAAACCGGGCACAGGTGAGAAATGAATGAACAGAGTAACTATTGAATTTTAAATTTTAACGTCGCTCCCCCCCCCCTCCCTCCCCCTTCCACCCCCTCCAGGCAAAACGATGCTCGCCAAAGCCGTAGCAAAAGAGGGCAAGGCAACCTTCATAAACGTCCAGCTCTCCGTGATAATGAACAAGTACTTCGGCGAGTCACAGAAGGCCGTTTCAGCCGTCTTCTCCCTCGCCCGTAAGCTCTCCCCCTCCGTAGTTTTCATAGACGAGATCGACACCTTCCTCCAGCAGAGGAACGGAGACGAGTCAGCCCTCTCCTCAATGAAGTCGGAGTTCCTGACGCTCTGGGACGGCATAAACAGCGACGAGTCGAAGATGGTTATGGTATTAGGAGCTACGAACAGACCTTACGACGTCGACACAGCTATCCTACGGAGAATGCCCAGGACGTTCGAGATAGGACTCCCGGACGTTAAAGGTAGAAGCGACATTCTAGCGCTTATGATGGAGGGCACTCGTGTCCAAGACGGCATGGATAAAGTCCTCGAGGATATCGCGAAGGTCACTAATGGTTTCAGCGGAAGCGATTTGAAGGAGCTGGTAAGATGCGCGAAGATGGAGCCTATAAGGGAGTTGACGAAGGCTTATAGCGAGGAGGCTGTCAAGTCGAAGAAGAAGAAGAAGTTCGTTGGGCCACCCAAGGGCACGAAAGTCCGGCCTGTGTCGAGGAAAGACTTTGAAACTGCGATACGCAAGGTGAGCATTTTGTTAGAATATCGGTTTGACCCGTCGCTTCTTCAGACGTGCATGGTCGAAGCGATGAATTGAGAAGGCATGCTACAGTATTCTAACTCGTCGCTACGCTCCTCGGCTCGCTTCGCTTTTTTCTTTCGCTTCTCGCGGCAGGTCCAAAAAACAGGCGACGCCGCTAATAACTACAAGCGAAGGGAAAACGCCGAGGTCGATGAAGATGACCGCAACCACCAGCAGCAGGGAATAGACATGAGGATGCTGGCGCAGATCATGGCGCAGATGACGGGGGCAATGGGAGGTAACAGGAACCCGAGGAGAGGAAATGGTGTCGACGCAGATGAAGATGATGATCTAGACTAATCTTATATTCTTATATTCTTTCAAAAATCTCCCTATCCTTTCCCAACCCCTCCTCCTGCTCCTTCGTACCCCTCCAACGGCTTCTGTGCATTGATCCAATCATCATCGTCACTGTCTTCGCTTTCCTCCGCCTCGTTCCCAGCCACGTTATACCTGACGTTGAATCTCTTGATGTTCTCGAACGTCTTCCCGTCCTCGTCCTCGCAGTAGATATCGTACTCGTCCCTCTCGCGGTTTATGCGGGTCACGGTACCGTGGTGCATGGTCTTGCTGCTAGCCCTTGTCTTGAACTCCACCGCCAAGCCGACGATCAGCGGGTCCAAATTAGAAGAGTCGGGGTTGAAGCTGTCCGCATGCTTGAGCTTCCTGCTGAACGCAGCGTTTTGGGGTGTCGCGACCTTTGAGTAAGCCTTCGGCATCATCCTGTGGGCGCTTAAGGTCCTGTTTATTGTTCGAGGGCTGCAAGAGGTTGGGTTAGATACTGCACCATCTCACTCGCGTTCGCACTCCCATTTGTTGCCGGGTCTCACCTCTCCCCGCTCACAGTCCTCGCCCTTGCGCTGGGACTTATGCTTTCGCCACTCGAGGTCCTTCTCCTCGCGGCGCCTACGTCAACTACTCCGTCCTCCTCCTCGGACTCTTTGTCGGAGTGTCCTGGATCCCTGACCCTTATGTGGCGTCTTTTGATGTGATACATGATTTTTCCGTTGCGCATTTTAATAGTGTACTCCTCAGAAGCATCGTCGACAGCAACGACAATGCCGTGGTGGGTGGCCTTAGACTTGAAGTTGTAGCGGAAGTATACGTGGGTATCCAAGGGGAGGGGCATGAGTACCTCATCCTGTTGCGAGCGTCACCATTAGGTTAGGTTAGATAAAATTAGATTAGATAACACCTCGTAGCTTCACTTCTCACCTTCTCAAAGACAGCTGGTGAACTCTGGTTCGCCTTTTTCTTGGGAGATAAAGCCTTGTTGACTAAGCTGGCTCTGTGGTGGGATTTGTGGGTTATGATCTTGGTGGGCTTGATTATTGATCGGTTGCCTTGCAGAGAAGGTTCCGTGGGCTTCTGTTCTCTTTTACCAACTGCATCCTTCGCAGTGGTCGATTGGCTAATCTTCTTGTCCTCTCTATCTCTGACCAAGAACTTCTTCACACCGTTCTCCAGGCTGCCGTCCTCGTACTTGATATTGTAAGTCCCATCTGCATTGTCGGCTAAAATGCGCCCAGGATAGTAGCGACTATTTTGGTATTTCGCCATGACGAGATCGCCAACTTTGTACCTCGACAATGATAAATTCGGACCTGATCCTTTTTTGAGGGATCGTTCGCCAAGTTGTGGTGAGACCGATGGTGACGGTGACGGTGACGGTGACGGTGACGGTGACGGTGACGGTGACGGTGATGGTGATGGTGATGGTGATGGTGATGGTGATGGTGATGGTGATGGTGAAGATCGTGTCGGTGATGGTGAAGATCGTGTCGGTGACGGTGAAGATCGTGTCGGTGACGGTGAAGATCGTGTCGGTGAAGGCGAAGGTCGTGACGGTGAAGGCGGAAATCGTGTCGGTGTTATTATCGGCGACGATTGCGCACGGCTTCGTGAAGGAGCTGCCAAATTATTACGAGGGGTGTCATAACCATTATCATTATCAACCCGACTCGTTTCCTTCACCACACTTCCGATCAAGCGAGCGGGCGGAGCAAATGGCGGGGGAGGAGGGACTGCCCTTCCACCCTTGCCACCAGTATTATATTTGTTGTTGTTGTTGATGGTGCTGTTCAAAGTACCCAGGGTTCCTAAAGTGCCCAGAGTCGAGCGGCTGTTCAGACTGCTGTCGTCGTCGCCGTTGCCATCGAGCTCGAGGCTCACAGCTAGAAGATCCGGCGCGTTCTCCTGGAGATATTCGTCGGGTATTCCAGTGGCGAAAACCTGTACCGAGCAAATCGGGCGTTAATAAAATTTAAGAAGTGACTGTCATATGAAATCGCTCCGAGCAATTTGGCTTCTCACCTTGGCGTGGTTCCACTGATAGTCAGTGGAATAGTGCTCCCTGAACTCGGCCCTGGTTCTACCAACGCCGTCGTTGGGATCTACGCGAAGCTCCGGATCCGCAGCCTCCCACTCAACGGTAGACCTGTAAAATGTGGTGAACTCTGAAAGTGTGCGCGGCTTGCCGTCATTCGGATCTATCCGCCTTTCCATCTGTCGCTTCCGCAAGGTGACCTTCCTCTGCGCCGCTTTCTTCTTAGACGCTACCTCCTCTTTCTTATCCTTGATGATCTTAAGTAGGTCCTTCAGGCTTCCCTTGAAGTCCTTGGGGTTCACGCCCAAAGCCTTCAAAATCGCAGCTTTCGATTGGTCGTCCTTCACCTTGCCCTCTCCAAGTTTCTTCGCTTGTTCTTTCCACATGTGGATGGGTGTCGACTTCTTCTTCGGAGACTCCCTGTGCAGATGTGGTCTCTCCTCCTTCGCCTTCTTCAGCTTCTTGTTCAAGTCTGAGAGCTTGGACATGTGCCGGTTGATGACTTTCTTCAGCTCTGACTTTGCCATTACCTTGCCCTTCTTCTTGCCGTCTTCGTCTTGCATTGGCAGGGGTGGCGGGGTAAGCGGAAACGATTGACCCGTCGTATGAGATCCCGCAAAGCTGGAAGTGAATGAGGGAGGGTGTGTAAGAACGTGTGTGTGTGGGAGGAGGGGGTGTAGAATACACTCACCTCAGCCGCCTCTTGGTCGGGTCTGCCCCCTTCACCCCACTACTACTACAACTGCCATTGTTATTATTACTATCGCCAGTGCCTTTGTTAGCCCCGCCGCTGCCAATGGCCATCCCACGGTTGGCCGCCTGGACGGCTCTGATCGCACCCTTGAACTTGGCCTTGGGAGAGACTCGTTCCAAGTTCTTGTCATGTATTCGCTTCACAGTCTCAGGGTCGCACAATACACTTGTGACCGTGACATGGGACTGGGCGTTCCTGATCGAGGAGGAAGAAAACGCCGAGAATCCCCCGGGTTTCGGTAGAGCGCGGATCGGCCGGTGGTACTTGTGTCGAGAATCAGCAAAGCCCGAGGAGGGGTGGGACATGTTTAGTCGTTTTTATTGTGTGTCCGTGCGCACCGCAAGGGAATCCAATCTACGGCTCGGCTCGGTTTGATTATTTATTTCGATCTTTGTATGTTTGAAAGTTTAATGCCGTAATGCTTCTTTTTGCTCAAACCGTTGGTACCAGAAAATCGCCTGCCAAGGGTCTTGGCATGACTTTGGAGAAAATTTGTCGCTGAAAGTCCGACCATGTTGGGGCGGGAGCATAAGGCGAAGCATTACATAAGGAGATCATCCATTTCTGTGCTGCCGAGCCAAGCTCCTTCCAACAAATCCACGCGACAAGCTCCAGGCGAAGCTCCACACCACCCCGAAGATCCGAAAACATAAACATCGCGAAACTGAACTTTATCTAATACAAATGTAACAACAATATTTATACATGCACTCATTATTTTTATTCATGCCCACCGCGTCTCGCCAGTCGACCTATTTTGGTAGTACCAGGCCCTGCTCTCTTGGTCCTGAAGTGTGTCCCACGTCGCCCCAGTGTCCGGATCAATCCAAACATTCTCCGCCCCAGCCCAAGCATTTTCTTCTGTTTCCGCCACGACACCACCCTGACCCTCGCCCTCTACTCCGCCCTGCTCCTCCCTTTTCTTTCTGAACTTCTTGGCTCTGCTCTTGGCCCTCATCTGGAGCCTGTTGACGATTTTGAAATTGTCTCGACGCCAAGCATAGCCCCTGAACCGAGCTTGGACGTCGATCGCGCACGCGATCAGTCCCAGGCGCTCCATTTCTTCCAGCTCCTCCCCCATGAACTCGTACACGTACTCCATCATTGTCTCCTCCAGAATGTTCATGGCCTCTGTGATGATCTGCCGGTCCTCGTACACAACTTCCGGCGTCTTGGGTTTCTTCTTCTCCGGCTCCGCGAACAAGTCGATGTTGGTGTCCGCGAGCCAGAGCTCCTCGCGAGTGGGAGGCTCCTCCTCGACCACCTCCTCCTCCTCTTCGCTGCTGTCCTCCCAGAGGCTGTCAAAGTTCCTCTTGTCCTTGACCCTGTTGACCTTGGCATTCTTGAGCTTCCAGTACTCACTCTTCATCAGCCGCCTCTCCTCTCTCTTGATCCTGATCCTCAGATCTCTCAGGATCCTCCTCTCCTCCAAGCTCGCCTTCTTCGGTTTGGTGGTGTTGAAAACGTTCAGGTCCCTCCTGTGCTCCTTGGCCTTGTGCAGGATGCTTTCGAGGCGGAGCTTAGCGATCTCCCTGTTGTCCGACTCGAAGCAGCCGTCGCCGCGCCTCGGGCCCTCGGAGACGAAGCGCTTGAAGAAGCGCCCGACGTCCTCGTCCTTGTAAAGATCCTTCTGCAGCTTCTTGCCGCCGTTCAGCAGGTGAAAGTGATTCTTTATTGCGAGGCCGGCATCCCCCCAGGCCTTGTGCGTCTCGCTGACAGTACTGCCGCCCTTCTTGGGCGACAGGGACTCTAGCAGCCCGTTCATCTCCTCTAATCCAGCCTCTATTTCTATCTTGCTCAGCGCCTTCTTCTTGGTGGTCGACCTCCTGCTCCTCCCCGTCTTGCTGCTCGCCAGGCTCGCATTTGAATTGTTGCCGCCGCCCGCTATACTCGAGTTGCTGCTCAACGTCCCTGCACTCTCCGCCCCCCCCCCTGACCCTGAAAGCAACGAGTCGAAGAGGCTGCTCGTCTTCTTGCTCTCCTCCTTCTGTTGATCGTAATATTTAATCTTCCCCTCAACGATGACCCTCTTCTTCACAACTCCGGTCTGCTTCTTAAGCGCCTTCACCGGCATCGTCTTGAAGTTAACCTCTTCCTCTGCAGTCCTATGATCCACCACCAGCGGAAACGGCAACACCGTCCCCGTAACTCCGTCCATCAAAACGTCCTTACTCCCCATCACAGGCATGCACGGCGGAGCTGCGACAAGTTGAAGAGTTGAAGAGTGAAGATTTGAAAGCGTAGCGAAGCGAAGCGACAGGTTAGAAAAAAGTAGTTGGGATAGCATCATCGCCGTAGTATTTACTGTACCTGAATTATCGTAATACAGCATTATGCTCTTCGCCTTCCTCATCTCCTTCCCCGTCAAAGGCTCAGGGGGGAGAGAGTCTTGAACGTGGTAGTAGTTCTCCATCGCCCGCTTGTGCGAGTCTCCCGGGCCGAACGAGTCGCCCTTCAACGTAGGCTTCATGAAAGAACGCGCGAGAAGTGTCTGTGAATCCTCCTTCCTAATAACGCTCATCCTTGGCAGCTCAACGCTGTCACTGAGGCTCTTGCCGAGGCCAGTCTTCTGGGTGGAGACGCTGGCGCGGTCCATTTCCCGCGTCCGCCGGTGCTTATACTTTTTGGAGGAGATGTCGCTTACGGGTACCTTGGCGCTGTCGCAGAGGAAGAAGAGCTTCTTACCCTCGGAGGAGGTGTAGGAGTTTGACAGTTCCTCGGGGGGTGTTATATCGTTCAGCTGTGGGCGTGTATGCGTGTGTGTGCGTGTGTGTGTTTGTGTGTGTGTGCGTGCGTGAGTGCGTATGTGATTGGTGTGAGAGGGTTTGAAAGTCATTGTGAGCAATAATCGTTGAGCAAGTAGTGGGTGAGGAGGAGGAAGACCTTGACTAACCTCTCCTTTGAATCGACGCTCCCACTCTGCGCCAATGGTGTCCCATTCTTTTTGCTTGCGCTGGATTTCGAGTAGCCTCTGCTGGTAGTCCAGAGACATGCTTGCTTCTTGTTCTTGTTGGTCACCAACTGAACGAGCAAGGACTGTGGGGCAATGGGAATCTTTTCTACGTCCGCGAAAGACGTTTCTCGACCAGAAAGCAGTAAGATGCCCCTTCGACTTTACCGCAGGTCAGTGAACGCTGAGTGTTCTCAGCCAACGTGAAAAGTTTTCCAGAACGGCTTTCCACTGCCCTTGTCAAAAAGCCTAAAATCTCAATCACTGCAGTGACCTGGAACTTCACCTAAGACATCAGCCAAAATCTCAGTGGCACGCCGTCCGCCGATCTCAATAATCCTCCATCCTTGTCATTGAATACCTGACGTTGCATCATGCTCTCGCGCGTTCTCCTACGTAACGCCAGCCTCGCACAGGCAAGGCCAAATCCTCCTTTTTCACTTCGGACCTTCGCAACGGCGTACACCGACTTATCCATTGGAGTGCCGAAGGAAAACTTCCCGTTGGAGAAGCGAGTGGCGGCAACACCCGAATCAGGTTAGTAAAATGGCTACTGTGATGCCAAACGTCAACCCTTGAGTGTTTGTAGCCATGACAAAACCGACTCGTGATAAAGGCAGGATGCTCCCTCTTTTATACTCCAGTTTTGTGATTAGCCGTTGTTTTCGTGGAGGCTCATTCGGATAAGAAGGCTGTTCGCTGGTCTCTTATCAGAGATGGGTGACGAATTGATCCTAAAATCACATTTACACATCTCTATCCTCCCTCCGCCACATACTGACCTGATGTCAACTAAACCCCTCGCCCCCCAACCTCCCTCGCCTCCCCCCCTTAGTCTCCAAGTTGGTTAAATCCGGCATCTCCGTCGAGGTCGAGTCCAACGCCGGCCTCCTTTCCCACTTCTCCGACTCCGACTACACTGCCGTCGGCGCCACTATCGGCACCTCTGACTCCGTCTTCCAAAAGGACATTACCCTGAAAGTCCGCCCCCCCACCCTCGAGGAGGCTGAGAAAATCGAAGGTCGAACTCTCCTCAGCTACGTCTACCCCGGCCAGAACGGGGAGCTCGTGGACAAGCTCAAGGAGCAGAAGGCGACCGTCTTCGCGATGGACTGCATCCCCCGTACGTTATCTCGAGGTCAAGGTGAGTGAGAGCCCCCCACCACACTACCCCACCCCACTCCACTAACCCCCCCCCGCCCCCCACCCCTCACCCTCAAGCCTTCGACGCCCTCTCTTCCCAAGCCAACATTTCCGGTTACCGTTCCGTCCTCGAAGCTTCCAATGAATTTGGTCGTTTCTTCGCAGGTCAAATGACTGCAGCCGGCAAAGTCCCCCCCGCCAAAGTCCTCGTCTTGGGAACTGGCGTCGCGGGCCTTGCTGCCATCCAGACCGCGAAGAACATGGGGGCTATTGTGAGGGCTTTCGACGTGCGTCCTGTGACGAAGGAACAGGTTGAGGCCATGGGGGGACAGTTTCTTGAGGTTGATTTCAAGGAGGACGGAAGTGGATCTGGAGGATACGCCAAAGGTTAGAAGTTCGCTCAGTATTTCCTTCACACCACAATCACTCATTTCTAATTCACTTCTGCTTCGTAGAAATGTCCCCCGAGTGGCACGCTGCCGCCGCCCGTCTCTTCGCTGATCAGTGCAAGGAAGTCGACATCATCATCACCACCGCCCTCATCCCCGGAAGGCAGGCCCCTCTTATGATCACCAAGGAGATGGTCCACTCCATGAAATCGGGCAGCGTTATCGTCGACCTCGCGGCCGAGAACGGCGGCAATGTCGGGACGACTGTGAAGGACGAGAAGGTGAGCTGGGAAGAACATTGGTATATATACTAAATTCAAACGGCTCACTCGCTACAAAAAACCAAACCCAATCTTCACGCTCCCCCATTCGTCGCAGTTCATCACCCCCAACGGCGTCACGTGCATTGGATACACCGACCTACCCTCTCGCCTTCCCACTACGTCTTCTTCGCTTTACGCGAACAACGCCCAGAAGTTCATCCACTCCATCGGACCTCAGACGACGAAGGAAAAGGGCATCTACCAGATCGACCACGCCGACGAGGCCGTGAGGGGCATGCTCGTCCTCGAGGACGGGGCCATGATGTGGCCCGCCCCCCTGCCCCCTCCTCCTCCTGCGCCGACGCAGGCGGAACTTGATGCCAAGGAATTGGCCGCCAACCCGCCACCCCCTGACTACAAGGCCCCGTTCATCTCCGGTTCCAAGGTAAGAACAACAACACAACAAAACATGCAACGATAAGAGGCATATTCTGACGAATCCAATAATAATTTAATCCGCTCCAACCCAGACCGCCTTGTACCTCGGGGGCGCTTGCATCGGAATGGGAATGGTCGCCCCCGACGCTGCCTTCTCCTCCATGTTCACCACATTTGCCCTCTCGAACATAATAGGCGTCCAGGTCGTCCTGGGCGTCGCCCATTCCCTCCACTCTCCCCTCATGGCCGTCACGAACGCCATCTCGGGAACAACGGCGCTCGGAGGCATGCACCTGGTCGCTCACTCGAACTCGGCCGCCGTTACTGCCCTCGGGGCGGCCGCCACGACCCTCTCAACAGTGAACATCGTCGGTGGTTTCATCGTCTCGGGTAAAATGCTCGACATGTTCAAGCGTCCTGATGACCCTCCTGAGTACTACCACTACTACGGTGTGCCTGCGGCTGCTACCATGGCCATGTACGGCGGAGCCCACATGGCGGGTTACCCTCAGGTCGACTCTGCTGCTGGAACCTTGGCTGGAATGCTTTGCATTGGAGGTGAGACGCAGCGAGGAACTTAACAGATTTTTTCACCCTCCCTCACCCCTCGAATTAACGCTCGTCGCAGGAATCGGTGGGTTGGCTAACCAGAGCACTGCGAGGCTTGGAAACGCCAGCGGACAGGCGGGTGTCGCCCTCGCCGTAGCGTCGACGTTCGGAACGTTGCACTGCTCCCCCGGGACAGCCATGTCCATTGCCGCGATGATGGGAGTCGGAGGAGGTGAGAAAATTTGGAGAAATCAAGCCACAGCTGACCTCTATATTAACTCGTCGCTTCGCTTGTCGCAGTCGCTGGAGCCGTCATTGGAAAGAAGGTCGAACCCACGAGTCTCCCTCAGACCGTTGCCGCCTTCCACTCCCTTGTCGGTATTGCCGCCTCTGGAGCTGCCATCGGAGACTACATCAACACGCCTGATGTCACGACTCTCGACAGCGTTCACCTCGCTTCGATTTACCTCGCCACGGTCATCGGTAGTGTCACCACCACCGGAAGTCTCGTCGCCTTTGGAAAGCTCGACGGCAGGATGGACAGCGCTCCCATGCAGCTCGATGCCAAGGACCAGATCAACATGGGCCTCGGAGCGGCGACTCTCGGAGCCGGAGCCGTGCTTATGGGGGCGCCCACCTTCGGCCTTGGGGCCGCCGTCCTCGGAGGCGCCTTCGCCACCTCTGGAGTTTTGGGCTGGCACACCGCCGCCTCGATCGGCGGAGCTGACATGCCCGTGGTCATCACAGTTCTCAACAGGTACGAGTTGTGAACACGTTAATTCCGCCCGTTGTTCGACGCCACTATACCATGATTCTAACTCGTTCGCTCGTTGCAGCTACTCTGGCTGGGCCCTCTGCGCCGAGGGCTTCATGCTCCAGCAGCCCCTTCTAACCACCGTCGGAGCCCTCATCGGCTGCTCTGGAGCTGCCCTGACCAAGATCATGTGCGACGCCATGAACCGCGACATCCTCTCCGTCATCAGCGGCGGATTTGGAACCAAGGGCACCGCAGGCGGCAAGGCCATGGTCTTTGAGGGAGAGGCCACCCAGACCAACACTGATGACGTCGTCAACCTGATGAAGGAGGCCGAGAAGATCATCATCGTTCCGGGATACGGACTGGCGGTGGCCAAGGCTCAGTACCCTCTCCAGGAGCTGGTGGACGTCCTCACCAAGCAGGGCAAGGACGTTCGCTTCGCCATTCACCCCGTCGCAGGAAGAATGCCCGGCCAGCTCAACGTCCTACTCGCCGAGGCCGGAGTGCCCTACGACCTGGTCGAGGAGCTCGAGGAGATCAACGACGACTTCGATGACACCGACTTGGCCCTCGTCATCGGAGCGAATGACACTGTCAACTCCGCCGCCGAGGATGATCCCAATTCTGAGATCGCGGGCATGCCCGTCCTTAGGGTCTGGAACGCCAAGCAGGTTATTGTCATGAAGCGATCCATGGCGGCCGGCTACGCTGGCGTCGACAACCCAGTCTTCTTGAAGGACAACACCGACATGTTGCTTGGTGATGCCAAGGACACCTGCGACGTGTTGGCAGCGGAGATCAAGGGATTTTACGGAAAGTAATATTAATTTATTGGGGAAGGGGTAGGAAGGAAGGGATGTAAGGTTGGGTAGTGTGCGATGGGCTAATTAGGGGGGGAATATAAAGCAGGAAAGATCAGAAAATTTGAACCAAAGAAAATGAGCGCTTCTTATTAGTTGCTTTTTGCCTCTAGCTTTTTGTTTTTGCTTTTCTATTTCGCCGCAGCGTGGTCTATAAACTCTACAGAAGTGACCTATGCCGCACCAAACGCCCTCGCCATCGCCATCTTCCCCTTGGCCTTGCCCCTCATCAACTTGACGAACTTCTCGTAGTCGTAAGATGCAACGACGGCATCGAAGGTCGCCTGCTCCCTCTCCCCCTGCTCGTAGCCCTCCTTCCCGTTCAGGGTGTCCTGCAGGGTCGAAAAAAACTCGGTGGCGTCGTCGAAACCCAGCTTCTCGGCCACGTCCGATATCTTCTCCTCCATTAGCGTCTCGAACTCATTGTACAATTCTGTGTATATCATTTTATGCTCCTTCTCCTCCTCGTCCTTGCCCTCTTCCTCCTCGAATTCGTCCTCGAAGTGCTCGAGGTTGTTAGTGAAGAACATGATGACGTCCTCATCGTCCGTGAAGATCTCCTCGAAGTGATAAGCAACCTTGCGGACTGTAAGCGTGGGGGTTTGTGGGGAGGGTTGTGGAGGTTTGAAGGGTGAAGAGGGTGGGTGAGGGGGGAAGGGTGAGAATGAGATCGGTGCGTCGCGGGAGTGCGAGCCCTTGAACCTCCTTGGAACGCACCTAGCTCGGTCCCTTCCGGCGTAGACGGAGGCATTTTTACAAAATGGCGACGAGGGTAAATTTTAATTTGGTTAGGGCTCAGAAGGTATAAAGGAGCGCACGAACACAAAGGGTTGGTATTATTGTGCAATAGAGAGATCAAGAAAGGGCAGATTCTTTGTTTTTATATATGGTTTGACGCGAGAAAATGAGCTTGGGTTTCAGTAGAGGAAAAGTCGAGACAGGGCATTAAACGAGTTCCAACTTTTGTACTGAGCAATACACTTCATACAACGCAGAACAACCCTCAATTCATATCCCCAAGGCCACAAACGTCTTCTATTTAACCCGGTATCCCACACTCAGCCCCCCTCACGGCAGCGAGCAGTGATTTGAAAGCAATTTTTGACACATAAGTTTCTTCTTCTCTCGCGCTAACAAATTGTTGTTTCATGGGGAAGCCCAAGCAGCCAGAAAAGCCCCCCCTCGCGCAAGATAGCCGAGATATTCAAATGAATCCCCTCACTTCCCCTCCCCAGCCGGAAGCAACCGCTTCTCCCCTCCATGAGCCTCCCACACCCCCGCCCCCGACCCCCCACCTGACCAACCCACAGCCACACAGCGCCTCCTGGAAAGGATTGCTGACGCACGGTCGTTCGAACAGTGAAATAGAAGCAAGCCCGGACGCGGGGGGCGCCCCTGGCCCAGGAACCGATACGGGCGTTTCGACGACTGGCCCTCGACCCCGAGTACCCTCCCAGACAGCCCCCCTCGTGTCCGAATGCGCCAACTTCTACGTCGGCCTGTCTTTTTTCTTATGCAGCCTCGTCCCGGCGCTGTATCTGTACGCTGTTCTGAACTCGGACGACGAAACCGACGAACTATATCAGAAAGTCGACAAGTTCTGGAGGTGAGAGTTCATCGTCTCTATCACCGCTGCGGAATTTCTAACGTGAGAATATTACCCCCCAACCCCCACCCACCCAACCACCTACACACGTGCAGCTGGACGCTTCTGCCGATTAACATTGGCTCCATGGGTATTGCGTTTTCCCTGAAACCAAAGCAGAACAAGAAGCGATACAAGACAATTCTCTACCTCCAGTGCATCATGTTTCTTTTTGGCGACAAAGGTGAGCGATTGCAGTAAATTCCGCTCGCCTACGTCACTCTAACGCGGTACTAATACTCGTTCCTCAAAAATAGTGCCGCGCCTTTTATTTGGAGAGTTATCAACTGCTGGTTTTTGCCTCTATATTGGGGTCCAGGCCCCGTTGCTTCTTTGGTTCTTGACTTTGCGCAAAAAAATAGGAAATCTCGAACCTAAGGAACTCTCACAGTTCCTCACGCAAAAAGTGGTGAAACAGAGTATGCTGATTGGCTTGGCGGAGATTTCGTTTCTCATGTTCAGTTCAGTCCAATGCGCGAACAGGAGCAACTGGAGGGAGTGCGAGAGGACATTATACTCGCAGACATGCATCGGTATCATGGTGGTCGTTGTCAATGGGGTTAGGTGAGAAAGTCGGAAATAAGGGGGAAATAAAACCTAACCTAACATGACGCACACTCGCTCCTCCGCAGAATCATCTTCGGAGCGTTCCCTAAAAAGATTCTCGACCGCCACATTTTATCGATGAAGAAGGTTGCGGCGTTTGACTTGACCAACAGCGAGCAGGCGCAGGGTATCGGGCTCCTAACAGCGGCAGTATGTGCCATAAACTTGCTTGGAAGCTACGGAGCCGAGGGAAGTTACACGACCAACTTCGAAAGATACGGAAATTTGACGATTGGCGTCCTCGGATCCAGGTGAGCAAGACGGGTCGGTTGAGCGCCGTGCGTCCTTGCCTGTCTAACCAAAAGCACGCTCCTCTCAGTTGCCTCATCTTTACGGCAGTATGGAAGCTCGTCCTCGTCCAGGCAGAAGAAAAAGAGGTGGAAAGGCGAAGAGACAGATCTTCTGTGGTTTCGGAAACGATTAGTGAGGATATCAAAGATGCCAACCCCCCTGACAAGTATTTGACTGAAGCCTCATCAGTTTGGTTCAACGTTGGTCTTGTTTTGACAATGATCCAACCTCTAGTCACTATCATGGGCGCCTTCACATTGGACAACAACTTATTTTCGCTCGCCGTATTCGTCTCCCCTTTCACGACCCTTGCATATACAGCAAACGTTTTCAGTCAGCCAAGAAGACGAGGCTTTCGAGAGATGTGGCGCATTCGACTTCAGGGCCTGCTATTTGCCGGCATCTCGGAGTTGGCCTTAGTGGTGTGGGCGCTAAGAACTGACGATTTAAGGTTCCTCATTTCGTCACTTCTTGGTTTTTTTGTGCTCGTTACTATTTTACATGCGATGCTAAAGTTGCGAGCTTCTATTGGAAGGTTGCCTGATAAGAACGTCGATGAGTTCATTGTGAAGTCGATCTTCACGGACTCGTCTCAAGTCATATTATCGTTCTATTTTTTGTCCTTCAGAACGACCAAGTGCGTTTTCGAAGAAGGTGGAAATATGGGAAAATGCGCTGAAACAGCCAAGTGCGCTTCAGGAATATCTTTCTTCCTTTTCTGTTTTTGGCTTATGAAACTAGTTCATAGCGGAATTCACCCTGACTTTAAACAGGTAAGTTTGTCCGAGGAACGTGACGCGCTGCTGCAAATCTCTTCGCCGTTCTCTAACTTTATAGCCGTCCCCTCCATTGCAACTCGCTTTCACTCGTCGCAGAAAGTGGGCCTCTCCATTGAGAAGATAGCGAGAATGCAAAATATTTCGATCCGTCGAGGAGCAGTTGGGCTCCTAACGCTCGTGAGCGGCGTATGCGGCATTTTTCTCTTCTCCATGATGTCTGCAGAGGAAATAGACGACCAGCTTTCAACGTTTCTTATAGCCATTGGCGGCGGGGCAATTATGGGGAGCGCCGTGTGGGAGCTGCTCGCTTGTTTGAGATATCAAAGGGAGGAAAAGGCCTTACAAAAAGACCTTCGCGATGACGAAGAAGACCGAGCCGCTATAGTAAAGCTTATGGAAGAAGACGTAGGCAAACAATTACTTGATCAACATCAAAAGGACGTCTTCGAAAGATGTTCAAAACTCTTAGGAACTGTAGGTGAAGACGAGTGGAAAGTCCTCAAATTTCCTTCGTACGAGACAAAGATGTGGTACACGTTCTTTTCAGCGAAGGAAGGAGAACGAAGCCTAGCGACGGGGAAAGCGACTGCTATCCTTGACTGCTCTGCCCAAGAAGCCGCCGCTTGGCAGATGGACTTTTGCAGCAACGAAAGGATGCGAGTCTCAAACGGGGAAAAAAATCCTGGTAGAAAAGAGTTGATGCACAAGGCGAAACGTAATGAGAGATGTTTCGCGACTGTTAAGAGGTTCCCATTCCCAATTGACAGCAGAGAGTTCGTCGTCCGTCAAATTTGGAAAACGGAAGGACAGGGATCCAAAGTTGACAAAGTCTTGATCGCCTTCGAGTCCATTGACGACGAGGTGGACTACGGAAAAAAGCTAAAGAAAACTCGCGGCCTCACCAGCGGCATGTTCGTATACAAAAATCTACCCGATCGAGCTGGAGCTAACCAATGTGAGGTTACTCTTGTACAAAATGCAGACTCAGGAGGTTACGTTCCGGTGTGGGTCATTAACAAGATGCTTCCCACGACTCTTTCTTCTATTCAACAGATGGTCGATATTTATAAAAAGGACGATGAAATAGATAAGGCAGAAATTGACGAGATCGCACGTAAGATAAAGGGATTGAATAACGAAGATTACAGCGCGGAGGAGAACAAGTTGTTCGAGGATGTCAAAAGTTTTTACGAGGACTTAAACGAAGACGGTTGGCAGCGCCTCCATTCACCAAATAAGTCTGTTCAGATGGAAATTAGAATAAAAGAAGGCGTAAAAAATACTAACGGAGTTGCGAGAGGCAAGGTGAGAAGATGCTTCGTTGCTCAGTCTTCCCTCACAACACCTTACACTCGCTCCGTCACTATTACCGCTATTTAATTTACTTCTAACTCGTCGAAGACAACTGTTGACGCGTCTATCGAGGAATGCTTTGCGTACGAGCATGCTATGAATTCTCGGCGGAGAACGCTGGAACATTATGAACATGGTGGGGTCTACCGTAAGCTGGATCCATTGAATGACCACTCCGACGTGTTCTATTACTCTTATGATTTCAAAGTACCTGGCCTCGCCATAAGAGAATGGCTGATGAAATGCGTATGGAAGAAAGAAGATGACGGTAACACTCTTATATTGTGTTACAATGACTTCAAAGATGACGATAACTACCCCGTTGGCGGTGGACCTGGAAAGAAATACGTCAGAGGAAAGTCATCTGGTTACTGGAAATATGAAAGAGTCCCCGAAAACCCCGAAAACCAATGTTACGTCAGTTGGGCAATGCACATCGAGCCGGAGGGCTTTGTCCCAGCGCCAATGGTAAGGTCAGGAACAGTGAATAATTTAAAGTTCCTTAGCAGGATGCGAGAATACTTCATGGCGAAGAATGAGGTTTACACGGGGGGCAACGAGGATGGTAAGAACGAAGAGCCAGTGCTTGAAATCTCTTGGTGGTTGGTTGCCTTGTGCTTCCTCGTCACAAGTGCGTACGTTGCTGTTCACATAATTTCGGCGATGCAGGAAGATCGGTTGGATAACTTCGTCAGCGTTTCGGATCCCGTGGCTGGCGTTATTTACGCCATGTCGGTGTTCTTTAAATGCAAGAGGAACGATAAAGGCTACATGAGATTCTTCTACTTTCATTTCTTTTCCTACCTTGCTATAATTGAAATTGCCAAGGCGGTCGGCTACTTACGGAAAGGAGTAATGTTCGGACTTATTTTTCAGCTTGTTAAGATAACAGTTTGGGTTTTGATGTTCGTTTTTGCACTAAGGTTGCGTGAAGCAGCAGCCGAACTTAAGCCCAAAAGACTGTCGGAGTTCCTCTGCACCACAATTCTATTAAAAGGCTCGGCCTCCATCGGGCCAATGTCGTTCTTCGCCTTTGAGGCGGTTTCGTGCTTCATATCTCAAGGTTCTCTGGACAGCAAGATGTGTTATAACACGTCTACCGCTGGAGGCGGCCTTTCAATGTACATCGCTCTCTTCGTACTGAACGAATTTGCGAACCACACAGTGCCCAAGGGGATACTTCGTGAAGTGTCTTGGGACTTTCATCACGTCGCGACGCTGAAACTGAAGTGGTGGCAACACTTACAAGGGATTCTCTTGGTCATCACCGCTCTTGTGTCCCTATACCTTCTCTCATTCGTTGGAGTGGAGGGCGAGCCGGTTGAATACGTTGGAAAGGTGGTCGCCGCAGGTTTCTTAGCATGTGCAAGCTTCGTTGGCATCAACGCATTCATGATCACCCAAACGCACGATGAATTCAGACTTCCTGTGGACAGCATGTCAAGCAGAAGTATGAGGAGTAGGAGCAGCATGGCGAGCAGGATCGAAAGGATCGAATCTAACGTGGAAGAAGAAGACGACGACATATCATCCACGGAGCTAGGGGAGGGCATGGTCCTCGCAAGTTTAATGTAAATGTAAACGTGGCGTTTGTAATTATAATATTCTATCTATCTTTTCCCTTAAATTACAAATTCGTACTCTAAACGGCAGAGGCATCCGCTAGTTCTAACTTTGTCGCACCCGCCTTCTTAGCGGTACGCTTCTTTCTCAGGAAGGCGCCGGCTCCGACAAGCATCAGCGCCCCGGCGGCGGCCACTGTTTCCCCCTTCCCATTAATGCTCGAGCCGAGGGCTGTTTTTGCCACGGCTTGGTTTGATATCGGGCACCACTGTGCTGCACACGAAGTGTCATATGTATCGTCGCAGGCATCCTGAGCTAAAGTGGGATAGTTCCAAGTCGGTGAATAAACATTCCCCGCGATACAGTAAGCCGGAACCTCAACGCCTACCCCGTCCCTCCAAATGCCCCAGCAGCTGTTGCCCGCGTGCTGCTGGTTGCAATTCATGCCTGTGTCGCCCCGGCTGATGGAGGCTCCGTTCTTTTTTAGCTTGTACCCACTGTCGGGGTAGCAGCGGGCTGTCCACCATCCTTTTTTGGTGGTCCCCTTGGGGCAGTCAGACGAAAAGAATCCTCCCATTGCTAACTGTGTGCCGAATGTGTGTGAGTATTTTTTAACCCCCTCAACCATTTAGGGTTCTTCACCCGCCCGTCGTCAAAGAAGGCTGTTGCTGCTGGCTACTGTTTGTCTTCGGTAGGGAATTTGATACGATCAGTGCCGAAATATATGTCGTAATTTTCTGAAAGGATAATCAGCATCGAAGAACTCACGTTGTATTTGTATTTTGAGAATTTCTGGAAATAAATGTATCCAAAGCTGTCTTGGGATAAAGTAAAGGCTCGTAGAGTAAATAATTATGAAATGAAAAGTAAAAGACTTTTTGCAAACTATATCAAACTGTATCAGCCGTTCTTCTGGAGGGCCTCGTCTTCATGTCCGTAATCTTCCTCCTTCATGATTCTCTCCCTCTCCTTCCTCTCCGCCTCCCAGACTGCCTTGGCCTGCCTCGCGACCTTGTCGATCCCCCCTCCCCCCCCTTCCACCCCCTGCTCCTTGATGATCTTCTCCTTCAGAAGCATGAGCTCAAAGGTGTCGAACCTACTCCTCTCCACTGCCTCCTCAGGCATGACCTTGAGCGCCTCAGTGAGCAGCTCAGTGAGGCTCCCATGGTCACCGTCGCGGTCAGCGTACCCCTTCCTCTTGCTCCCGGCGCTCTGCATTATTTCGTCGCATTTTTGCCTCCACTTCTTGCCCCCTTCTTCCCCGTTGAACAGATTCACCAAAGGCCTGATCAGCCGACGACGAGCCTTGACCCCTTCGATCTTCTGTTATGTGATAAATTCGAAATTGAAGATTGCGAGCGGAATATTAGAAGCGAAATTACAGCACGCCATCGTGCCTCAAAGCAGCAACTACGCTAACAACCCAACCCCTTTCCTCACCTCCTCCTCCTCCGCGTGCTCCGCGTATTTAAGCACCAAATCCCTCCTACTCTCAACCCCATTACTCGGAACCTCCCCATACAAAACATAATCCAAATTACTCCAATACCAAGGCTGGCTAACAATACTCCTCCCAATCATAACCCCCTTCAATTTCTCCTCCGAACCTTCATACACCTCCCTGACCTGAGTCAACGACATTACACCACCGTTTAAATGAAACTCAAGATCAGGATAATCCCTACACAAACCGTACACGTACTCGTACTTCAAAGGTGGTATCGTGCGGTTATCGACGGGACTGAAGGTACCGTCGAGAACGGCTTTACGGGCGTGGATTTGGAACGTCTTTACGGGGGAATTAGCAGTCACTGATTCAATGAAATTCGTAAGGTCAGAGTATGAATCGTTAGAGTCTACGCCTATGCGGCATTTAACTGAGATCTCGGGTTTAGGAGTTGCGGGTGGGAGGGAGGATACGGCGTTGGACATGGAGGATACGCACTCGGATACGAGGGTAGGGGACTCCATTAGCCGTGCGCCGAAGCAACCTTTTAAGGAGACTTTGTCGCTGGGACAGCCGCAGTTTAGGTTTATACCGTTCCAAGATCCGGACCAGGATTGGGAGTCGCAGGCTATCTTGACGGCCTCGGCAAGGGAAGAAGGGTCGGAGCCACCGAGCTGGAGGATTGTGGGGTTCTCGAGGGGACTCTGTTGAAGGAATCTGTTGAAAGAAGGGAGCGGAAAAAGGAGTTCACACAGACTGTTAGAAATAAAGAAATCGCGTGGGATCTCTTGGTCGCTTTCCTTCTCGATACGCCTTACTCACCTCCTCTGATACTCCTCATCCTCCTTAGTATTAACAATAGCATTAGCCGTAACCATTTCACTCCAAAGCTCCATCCTAGGACTTATGAGCCTGCACATGTGCCGGAAGTGACGGTCGGTGTATTCCATCATGGGGGCTAGGGAGAGCTTGAAGTCAGGGGGGAGGGGAGGGAGGGGAGTCAGGTAGGAGGACGTTAAAGGAAGGTGGGATGGTGGAAGGGGACGCATTTCTGTTATCGATTTGAGGCCTGATTTGGGGCTGTTAACAGGGCCTGATTTTGGGATTGATAGGGAGGTAGAGGTTGGAAGGATTATAGCGAGCTGTATAGTAGTAGTAGTGGTCAAGAGTAGGAAGGCGAGGGAAAGGCGCATCGATAGGTCGCAAAAGAAGCAGTACTGATAGATCGATATTTATCTCTATTTAAGACCGAATTGAAGACCGTTAGGGTTCTGTACCACCCTAGCCCGAGCAATACTACTATGGCAAGAGTGCGGTAATGATTCGCAAGCGTGTTATGCGAAACGAACAGAGGAATGGCTGATTTCATTTGTTACTCAGCCATTTGACCAGAAGAAGTCCTGCTTGTTTCAAACGACAAACACGACCCTGTCAATCCCCACCAGCAATCTAATAGTATTAGCCTACCCATATCTGGAATAATTCTCCGACTCACTCAATTTAAACTTCCCATTGAAACATCCTTCCATCACGCAACTGCGTCGACCGACGAAATCAAATTTCCAATCAAATATAATGTCAAGCGTCGATCCTTCCCCTCCTCGATCCGCCCTCCGCTCCTCCAACCGCATCCTAATAAAGGCTGGTACCTCGGTCGTGACTTCCCCGAACGGTTACCCTTCCTTAACGCGCCTCGCGTCTCTCGTGGAGCAAATAGCAGAGCTGAAGGCTGAAGGGAAGCAGGTGAGAGTGTGTCGAGCAGTACTGTATATTGACGTGCCATAGTCGAAGCGACGAATTGAGCAGGCGTGCTACAGTACTCTAACTTGTCGCTCCGCTCCTCGGCTCGCTTCGCTCGCTGCTCCTCACCTCGTCGCAGGTCATTCTCGTCAGTTCTGGGGCAGTGGGGATGGGGAGGCACCTGCTTCTGAGGCAGATGCAGGGGCTTACTACTGTTAGTGAGCTTCAGAAGGGGAGCGTTTTAGGTGCGGACGCAAGGAATCTACGTCTCGCTTTTGGTCGCTTCGCTTTCCACGTCTAACTCTCCCCCTAAACCTAAATCCCTTTCTCTCTCCCAATTCTAAGGAACGAGCTCGACAAAAAACTACTCCTCCTCCTGCGCCGCCGCCGGCCAATTCCACCTAATGTCAATCTACAACTCTCTCTTTGAAAGTCTCGGCCTCGTAGCCTCCCAGATCCTCCTCACACAGAACTCCTTCGAGCCTCACACCCTCCCCAACCTCACAGACACCATCGAGAAGCTGCTAGCTCTCAACATCATACCTATTATTAACGAGAATGACGCTGTAAGCTCCAACCAAGGGTGGACGTCTGAATCTGTCTTCAGCGACAACGACAGGTGAGGCTCGCGCTCGCATCTGACCTCCCGCTAACTCTGGCTACCTTAAATTCGCCGTACGCTAACACCCTATCGTCCCAACACGTTATCTCAGCCTCGCTTCCGTCTGCTCAAAATCGTTCAACTGCTCAGCGTGCCTCCTCTTAACCGACGTGGAAGGAGTGTACAACAAGCCCCCCTCTCAACACGGAGCCACCGTCCTCCCGTTCTTCGAGACCTTCAAATGCATTGAAAGCGGACTAACTAAAAGCAAGTCATCCGACGTCCTCATAGGTGAAAAATCGGAGTTCGGTCGCGGAGGTATGCAAGCTAAAATCGACGCCGCCGCGAGCGCGGTAGAGGCAGGAGGCTGCGACTTCTGTCTTATAACTAGCGGCCTTGACTTCGATTCGATCAGGGACGCGTGTGGGGCGTATAATGGGAAGAAGGCTAAGGGGACGCTTTTTGTTAGTCAGCAGTGGGAGGGGTATCAGAAGTTCGTTGAGATGGAGAATGCGGACGGAGGGGAAGACGATGAGGGGAGGAGGAAGGCTCTCAAGGCGAGGGAGGAGGCGAGGTGAGGATATTACATTGTTTGTACATTGTACTTTTTAATAGTGGGATCATTGCAAACCTAACTCGTCGCTTCGTTACCCTTTCTCTGCAGGAAACTAACCGCCCTCGGGAAGTCAGAAAGGTCTGCGGTCCTCCTTAAAATATCCGCCAGCCTCGCAGACTCAGCCATCGTCTCCAAGGTCATGCAGGCCAACGCTGTAGACCTGGAAAACGCCGTCAAGCAGGGCCTCGACTCGCAGCTCCTCAACCGCCTCAAGCTAACCCCCGGAAAGCTTGAGACCCTCTCCACCGGAATCAAGCAGATCGCGGAGTCGGAGGATCCCCTAGGAGGTGAGATTGTGTTATGAACGTTCCATCCCCTCCCCCTCTTCGTGCTTTCTAACGTTTACCCTCCCCCCCAATCCCCAACTCCCCAGTCATCAAGAGCGTAACCGAGCTCGCCTCCGGCCTAACCCTAAACGAGGTGACCTGCCCCATCGGCGTCCTAATGATAATCTTCGAGTCTCGCCCCGACTCCCTCCCCCAGATCGCTTCCCTCAGCATCGCCTCCGGCAACGGCCTCCTTTTAAAAGGCGGAAGCGAAGCTAAAGAAAGCAACAAAGCCTTACACAAAGCAATTGGAGACGCGGTTGAGGAGGCTACGGGTGGAAAGGTTAAGAGGGATATCGTAGCACTCGTAGAGTCGAGGAGCGAAATATCACAGCTACTTAAACTTGATGATTGCGTTGATTTAGTCATTCCAAGAGGTTCAAACAAGTGAGTTTATTAGTACCTTTTTGAGAGCGTCTCAACACCCCTCCAAACCCCCTCTAATCTAACCCTCCTTTCATTTCTCTCTCCCCTTAAGACTCGTCCATCACATAAAATCCCACACAAAAATCCCCGTCCTCGGTCACGCTGACGGCGTCTGTCACATCTTCATCGACTCCACCGCCTCCCCCCAAAAATCAACCTCAATAGTAGTCGACTCAAAAACAACTTACCCCTCAGCATGCAACTCCGTCGAAACTATATTACTCCACGAAGAAACACTAACTAACGGATTATGCGATACAGTACTTAAATCATTAAGACAGGCAGGTTGTAAAATCCTAGGAGGACCGAGAGCTATGTCCAGCGGAATCTGCGACATACCCTCAGAATCTTCTAAACAAGAGTACGGTGATTTACGCGTACAAGTTGAGGTAGTCGTCGGTATTGACGAAGCGGTTGAATGGGTGAATAGGCACGGGAGTGGACATACGGAGTGTATTGTTACGGAGGATGAAGGGAAGGCGAGGAGGTGGATGGAGGGATGTGATTCGGCTTGTGTGTTTTGGAATGCTAGCACGAGGTGAGAAAAGGGGGGGGGGGAGGGAATTATGAAGATAAGCATCATGAAGATAATATTAAGCATTATATATCAGAAAACACACACAACCCTGAACAATATTCTAACGTTCTCTAAAAACACTTTCAAACCCCCAACGTTCGTCCATAAATCCTCCACAGGTTCGCTGACGGTTACCGTTTCGGCATGGGCGCCGAAGTCGGTATCTCCACAGGTCGCATCCACGCCCGCGGCCCCTGCGGTGTTAAGTCACTACTTACTACGAAGTGGATGCTTGAATCGAATGATTACGATACGACCGAGAGGTTTAATAGTGGAGAAAGAGTTTATACTCACATCGTCAAGAAATGAGAACGGGGGGAAGGGGGGGGGAGGGGGGGGGGGGGGGGGG